>JBBPBX010108194.1:0-11192 GCA_038048925.1 Garcialebias charrua
GGAAGATTTATTTACTTAAGTTTTTTTTTAAGTCTAATTCGTTAAACAATTCAAACCGAAACAAAACTTTAAATCCCATCATTTTAAAAGCACACATATTTGAATAAATCTGTTTTTCTGGTTCAACGTGAAATTGCAGCTTTCTTTGTTTTCTTATACCCAACTTTTGTAAATATCTTTTGTTTACAATAATCATCCCTGCACAGAAAATCAGAAACAGTTTATTGCTTGTTATATTTTGTTTGCATTTGTCAATGTACATGTGTCAAGTTTATAATGTCCACTGCACAGAGGAATTTATTTCATCTTCTCGATAAATACAGAGCACAAAATATTCTGACAATATTCTTTGAAGCAAACACCACATGGTGTTTTGTGCAAACATGAAGTCAAACTGAAGCAGCACATAATATGGGTGGAATGGGACTAAATTAAATAACTGCGATAAATCATGAAATAAAGAAATGTAAATTTCATTAAATAATCGAATATATTCCATGGTGACATTGCTGCACAAGAGCCATGAAAAAAATAAACACAGTGAAACAATTAAACGTATTTTTTTATTTAAAAAATGATTGGAAATGACATTTCATTATTGTCATTTTTTAAAGGGTACATGTACATGTATTTATTTCATGGGACATTTAATTAATAATTGTGTATTTAACAATTTAATTGTATACTTAATCATTTAACGATTTATCGAACAATTAAATTATACATTTAATTATATAAACACACAAAGCAAACAATTATTTAAGACAAGAATATTTGTCTTTTGCTCATCTCCAAGTCACACTTATGCACAGTTGCGCTGAAATTACAGATTTTTAAACTTTAAGAATTTATACCAAATTATGTATTACACCAAAATTATAAACTTGTGGAAAAAAGTATATTTTGCAGTTAATTTGTCATTTAAAAAAAGTTGAAGTTTATACACAAAACCTTCTCTGGCAAAATGGTATGCATGGTTGAATGTATTTATTTATATTTTAGAATTATAGTGTTGCTTACTAATAGTTTAACATAACATAAATAACATTTTTATTTTCAAAAAGATGTCACAAACAGCTGAAAAATAAGTTGAACTTTGCTCTACTCATCCCTGTAACAAGAACCTGAACATCTTCATTTCCGCCACTTCCGGTCCTGTCTCCAACCGACACCAGGGTCAGAGTGGTGTTTGGTGCAGCAAAAACTATTCTGCCAGCAGAGAGCCCCTCTGTACCAAGGGCCCCTGCACGTATACCAGATTGCCCGTAGATCCGGCCCTGGATTATGCTCATAAACCAGAAGGTGGACACCATAATTTGTCCGACCAAATCCCTATCATTCACACTTCATGTTAAAAGTAACTTTTTAAAGTATCCATGGGAGATAACCGTATAAAAATTGATAGGCCGCGTTACGTAATCGCAATTTACAAATTTGACGTGCCCGCGCGCGCGCTTCCTCCGTGCTGCCAAGGGCAGCGTCCTTGTTGAGTGACGTCACTGTGTAATTTGCATTAATGCCTGCGTTGCCTTTCATCTAGCGTTGGTTTACGTCAGCGTTGTCTTTCATCTGCGCGTGGCTTTCAACGTCACAAAGGCTTTCTGCGTTAGTCATGACGTCACTCACCCGAGGGTTTATATTCGTGAAATTCTCATTCGCTAGTTATTCTGAGATGAGATCTGTTTTGAGATGAGATCTGTTTCTTGTGTCTCTGCAACGCCAATTTTGGTATTTCAAAACTGATTGAAATATTTTTCTTCAGTTCATGATTTATTGCATTTGACATGGATTTCCAGAAAGTTCACCAAGAAGTTCCAGCTCTTAATATAAAGAAGAATCTTAGTATCTCTGTGGATTCGGGCACTTACGTTGTGAAGGAAATTCAGAGATACACGAGTTATGGAGAAATCGCCCTGTGTGAGAAGGCAGGAACAGAATACACGCTGAAATGTTATAGAAAGAAGTACCATCAAAGAGCTGAAGATGAAATCAGCTGCTTTAACATTCTCAGACGTGTGGAAGCGGAAAATATTGTCAGGTATTTCGAATCCTTCGAATACAAAAACTGGATTTGTCTAGTGTTTGAAAAACTGGACTTTAGTTTGTGGGATTTTATGGGAAGAAGAGGATGGAGCCTTCCACTTTCTGAGATACGACAAATTGCCCATCAGTTGTTAACTGCCACCAAAGTATTGGAATCCTCTGGGTTCACCCATGGAGGCATAACCCCGGGAAGTGTTATGATGACGGACGAAAATTTGCACCATCCCCGTGTAAAATTATTTAATTTCGAGGCTGCTTACAAAACATCCAGCTTGTCAGAGAAAGACTTCCCTCAGACCTGTGGCTTCACGCCACCAGAAGTTTTTTTTGACATGCCACTGGGTGAAAATTTTCATGTATGGAGCATAGCTTGTACATTGGCTTCAGTCTGTCTGGGGAAACCGTTGTATCCCACAGATTGCGACTATAGTTATGTAAAAGCTATTCTAAAGTTAAATGGCATGCCAGACAATCATGTCTTGGACAAAGGATGTGGTGTCAGATGCTATTTTAAATCTTTCGAGGACAGAGATAGACGCTTTTGGAAATTTATGACTCCAACTGAATATGAAAAAGCAACCGGAAAAACTGTTCAGGAGAAAACCAATGATTGTGATGAAATAGAGTCTTTTGACAGTCTCTTAGTAGAAGCGTTATTGGATACGGAAGATTCTGATGAAGCTTTTGAATTCATAGACTTTCTGATGAAGATGCTGCAGGTCAATCCGGCTGACAGAATACGCCCTGAAGATGCGTTAAACCATCGGTTTATGACAAGGAAATTGTCTAATTCAAATCATGGTTTGAACAACCAAGAAGGGGATAGTAAAACGTCAGACAGCAGATCCAGAACTTCAGAATGGGACAGAGATTCTTCACTTTATTCTGCCTGCAGCGCTAAAAGTCCAGATTTGATGGATGACTCAAATTCTGTTGACAGCAGCGATTCGAACAATCGGTTTAAAGAAATAGTAGAAGGTGTGACTATTTGTGCCGACGAAAATGTTTATCGTGTAGAAGAAATCCTTGGACAAGGAGTATTCGGTTTAGTAGCTAAATGCAGGATAAATGGTACAGATCAGGCTGTTGCGCTAAAACTTATGGTTAAAGAAGAAGAGTGTTGGGCTAAACAAGAGATTGAAGCAATTTTAAAAATCGAAATATGTAATGCTGATAAATTCAACGTCATGGAGTGTTTGGACTATTTTATCTGGCAGGACTTTTATTGCTTTGTTTTTGAACTTCTGGACCAAAGTCTGTTTGATTTCATGAAGCAAAGACACTGGTCACCTCTGAAGGTGTCTGAGATTAGAGCAATCACCAAACAAATGTTGATTACTCTCAGTGCATTGAAAGAGCTTGGCTTGACCCATGCTGACATTAAAATGGACAATTTGATGACCGTTAATCAAAGCTCTACACCCTTTAGAGTAAAGTTGATTGACTTTGGGCTTTGTGTTTCAACGCCTAAATTATCAAATTACAGTATAATTCAGAATCCATCTTACAGGGCCCCGGAAGTCTTTCTGGGATGTCAGACTAACGAGGCAATCGACATGTGGGGTCTTGCTTGCACTTTGGGTGGACTTTATCTTGGTCACCACTTCTTTCACAGTGAGTCAGAATATGCCGTCATGAAATCAATTGTAAAACTCCTTGGTCAGCCAAATAACATTCTTCTTGACAGTGGGTCACGAGTCAGAGAGTTCTTTACGTATAAGAAAATGGGATCTGAAAGGATCTGGACATTTAAAACAGCAGAGAAATATGAAAAGGACTCTGGAGAGAAAATTGAAGATGACTGGTGCAACAATTTGAACTCGTTGGATGATTTGCTAGAACAGGGAGGTCGTATCAAAAATCCTCTTGAATCTCAAGACATAAGAGAATTTATCGACCTTCTGAGAAAGATGCTAGCTGTGAATCCTGCAGACCGAATTCTCCCTGCAGATGCGCTGAACCACAATTTTATTACAATGAAGCATCTTCCAATCGGCAGCAACAAAAAATATGTGAGAATGGCGTTAAAAGTAATGTCAGAGTACCAACCCAGGAGCGCAGAAGATTTACCCGGGACACCTTCCATCAACATTTCACATGACCTCTCTAGTACCGGTACATATGAAATACAGCAGGAAGACTTAGCAGAAAACAGCCCAAACAAAGCTTCATGTGCTGCTAAAGTAATGTCAGAGTACCAACCCAGGAGCGCAGAAGATTTACCCGGGACACCTTCCATCAACATTTCACATGACCTCTCTAGTACCGGTACATATGAAATACAGCAGGAAGACTTAGCAGAAAACAGCCCAAACAAAGCTTCATGTGCTGCTAAAGTAATGTCAGAGTACCAACCCAGGAGCGCAGAAGATTTACCCGGGACACCTTCCATCAACATTTCACATGACCTCTCTAGTACCGGTACATATGAAATACAGCAGGAAGACTTAGCAGAAAACAGCCCAAACAAAGCTTCATGTGCTGCTAAGTGTAAAAAAGTCTTCAGAAATTTTAGAAAATTCTGTGCCAGAGTGTTCAACATTCATCACCTCCTGTCATAGGAAATGGCATCTGGGCACCTACAGCTGCCACACATCCGTTCATATTATTTTACTTTCTTTGGGTTTAGTTCAAACACATGGGTTAACTCCAGGATTCTCCGGTTTATCGCACTCCCCCCCAATTTTTTTTTTACTAACTGGTGGTGCAAGTCAGGGTTTACTCCGGGATGCTCCGGTTTATCCCACTCAAAAAAATAATAAATATTAACTAACTGGTGGTGCAAGTCAGGGTTTACTCCGGGATTCTCCGGTTTATCCCACTCCCCCCAAAAATAAATGAATAAATAAAAATTAACTAACTGGTGGTGCTCCGGTTTATCCCACTCAAAAAAAAATTTTTTTTATTAACTACCGGTAAATGGTGGTGCAACTCAGGGTTTACTCCGGAATGCTCCGGTTTATCCCACTCAAAATTTTTATTTTTTATTAACTACCGGTAACTGGTGGTGCAACTCAGGGTTTTCTCCGGGATGCTCCGGTTTATCCCACTCAAAAAAGGAAATTTTTTTTTATAATAATAATAATAAAAATAAAATAAAAAAATCACTACCTGGTGGTGCAAGTCAGGGTATTTACTTCATTATGCTCTGTTTTCCCCACTCCCACCCCCCACAAAACACATCAAACTAAATGGTAATTCTAAATTGACAGTTTCCCATCCGGGTTCTGTTCTGCTTCTGTCTCGGTGTGCGAGTTGTAACTTCATTTTTCACTAAGGTACATAGGGTGGCAGGGTGTTTCCATTGGAAGAGCTGGGACTTTCTGGGTGAGCTGCATGAATGGGTTTTCTCCGGGTACTCCGGTTTCCTCCCACAAACCAAAAACAGGCATACTAGGCTAACCGGTAACGCTAAATTGTCCCTAGGTGTGAATGAGAGCATGAATGGTTGTTTTGTCCTAGTCTCTATGTGACCTTGTGATGGACTTGCAGCCTCTTGCACACAGACATTGACTGCTGGATATGGGTACTGATGACTCCCGCTACCCAAAAAAGAAGAAGCAGGGAAAAGAAAGATGGATGGATGGTCCTCTCCGCAGAATTGCAACCTTAACGTGGTGGAGGGGTTTGAGTATCCCTGTGATCCTGGGGTCTGTTGACTGGGAGTTAGCCTCTTGTAGGGTTATCCCATGGCAAATTAGCCTCAGGGGTGGGGTCTGACTAATAGCAATTCAAAAACTTTGATAAATGACAAAACAAAATATCAAGTATCTAGTAATAAGGTGTCAGGTAAGTGCATGGTAAGTGCCTAGTACAGTAAGTACCTGGTAACTGGTGCCAGCCAGGTAAGTAGCCACTGCAAGTTAAGTGCCAGGTGCATTTCTGGTACCAGATCAGTACCCTGCCCAGGGGTGATTCTAGGATCTGACCTTTTTGGGTGCTTAGCCCCCAGTGCTGACTATGGCTCTTATCTTAAACAAAGTGGTGGCCATATAAGGTCAATAAAAATCAACTCCAACTCCCCTGTTCCACTGTTTCAGTTCACTATCCACAAGGTGAGCCTATCATATGCAGTACGAATCACCTTTCCATTCACAGGCAAAGAAATACAGCCTAACACTTATTCCTCGTTAGTATAGTGGTGAATATCCCCGCCTATCAGCGCGGGAGAC
Source organism: Garcialebias charrua (assembly GCA_038048925.1). Lineage (NCBI taxonomy): Eukaryota > Metazoa > Chordata > Actinopteri > Cyprinodontiformes > Rivulidae > Garcialebias > Garcialebias charrua. Next base: position 6,216 of record JBBPBX010108194.1, read on the forward strand.
CAGGGTTCGATTCCCTGACGAGGAGTTAACTATAATGGGAGGCTGAGATTGAGTAGAGGTCGGGCAGCTGACTTGGCACCAGAAAGTCACAGGTTCAACTCTCCACCATGCCCACATGTCATGGTGTCCTTGAGCAAGCCACATAATCACTCATTGCTCTCCCGATGCTTACATATAGCTACACACTGCTCCACCTGGGTGTATGTCATGTGGGATGGGTTAAATGCAGAGTACTGATTTAGTCAATGTATGGGAACATTCAATGATGACAACACTTTACTTTAATATGGGCTAAACTTAAAATAAACCACTAGGTAGGCTTACATATACAGCAGTGGCATAATAAAGAAGATTAACTAACTTTGTCCTTACTATCCACATTCTAAGAAACGTAGGGTAACCTAAGCTAATCTTTATAGAAAAAGAATCACTAGCTAATATTAAATGGTAATATAATAATCACTCCTTCTTACCTATGGCCCTAGTCTACATAAAGCAATTTGATCATCATCTATCATATTTATTTTAGCTTAAAATATCCAATTAAAATTCCTGTAAGTCTACTGTAAAATTACCACGTGCAGTCAAAAGACAAATGGGTAGCATTTAATAATAATAATAATAATAAGTAATTTATAAATCTCTTTTAATCAACCAGCTGGCCTTGACCACCACTCCAATCTGGGAATCTAATTTAAAATCACTTTCAGAGGGCCTGTGAAATATGGCAAACCCTTTTAACAGTAAATCGTGTAGTCTGACTATACATAATTACATTCTAGATTATGACTAGTCATAAATCAATTTCAGATATCTGGAATGCAAGTGTCGTGAATCCGTTTTTATGTTAAAAGGGCTTGCCATATTTGAATGCTCTTTCAAGCTTCGACCAAAACTAACGTAAAGCTGAATTTTATAGGATGTTATATAAAAATAACTAGTTTTAGTAGTTTTCTTGTCATTTCCTTTGAAAATATGTGGATACTAGTACTAATACACAGAGTAAATTGTACTCAATGGAACTTTATGATTTATTTCTTCAAAGAGTTACTCCACAGTTTTTAAAAAAAATTGCATAAACCTGCACAGTTCATTGTTTTACTTTTAAAACTTTGGCAAAATAATATTTTTTCTCAACAAGAATCCAGTCTTCTGTGATAGACTTGTGACCTGGATATGGGCATCGGTGACCCCCTGCAACAAGGGATGGATGGATGGAAGGAATCCAGTCTTTTCTTTTGTCTTAAAATGTAAAAATATTAAAAATGTAAACAACCATTGGATGTTTTTTAGTTTTATAATTTCACGCCTACTGGCCAGAAAAGCCCCCTCTAACAAACTTAAACTGGCCCATGGGCCACCAGTTGATAATGACTATTGTAGCAGGTATTGCAGCTCTGAACATGTTTAATTTAGTGAACGAAGGGGCATAAATGCTCTTTTGATCGTAAAGGTTGCAGACCCCTGATGTACTGCCATGGAAAACCACTCTAACACACGTCTTCATAAAACCTGTAAACTACAGATAATATCTTCTCTGCATTTTACGTTTGTGGAAAGTTATGGAAATCCCAACAGATGATGCACATTTAGTCTTTTGCTCAGAGGAAAGAGAAACATCAACAGCTGATTACAAAGATGAGCCACAAGGAACGAGTGACAAGAAGCTTCCCAGAAATGTAGTGGAGTCGAAAGTCACAAGTTCCCAAAAACACAAATACTCAAGTAAAGATACTCTGAAAAATGTACTTAAACACAGTACAGTAAATGTATTTCGTTACTGTCCACCGCTGTTTATTATCTGGGTGTCCAAATACTTCTTTAAAAAGTATTCAGTTGATCCAATGATCCAAAATGCTGCTGCCAGAGTCTTAACTGGAGTGATGGATTGGATTTCCTGAGCTTAGACTACTGTGGAGGACATATTGACCTCATTTCATCAAATTATCTAATGAATACAAATGAATAGTTTGTATTTGTAATTATTTCTATATTAACATTTTATTTTGTTTTAATTTTTAATCTTTCCTCCTAGTGAGGACCTGGTCACTTGCTTGCCTCCATTCTGGACCTGTCATGTGTCCGTTCCTCCTTCCTGTCCTCTCAAACCCAGCTGGTTGAAGCAGATGGCCGCTTGTCCTGAGTCTGGTTCTGCTGGAGGTTTCTTCCTCATGAGGGAGTTTTTCCTTTCCACTGTTGCCTTTGTGCTTGCTCAGGATAGGAGACTACAACAAAATGAAGACTCAACACAATCTGCTGCCTTCCTTCCTTCCTTCCTTCCTTCCTTCCTTCCTTCCTTCCTTCCTTCCTTCCTTCCTTCCTTCCTTCCTTCCTTCCTTCCTTCCTTCCTTCCTTCCTTCCTTCCTTCCTTCCTTCCTTCCTTCCTTCCTTCCTTCCTTCCTTCCTTCCTTCCTTCCTTGACTTGTTGCTATGTAAATAAACTGAATTTAATTGACTGTTGACTTCATCCTTAATGAGAAGCACCACACCTTATTTTATGAGCTTTAAAGTTTTTACGTTTGATTGGTTTAACAAATACTGATTGTGATTCTGCTTAACTGTACTTTAAAAGCAAATTATTTTCAGCTTAAGAGACCAGTAATAAATAAATAAACATCTGCAAAAAGTTTAGCAATCCAGTGAACACCTGCTGAGGAAGATGGTGTGTTGGTTCAATGGCCTTGAAGCGACAAAAAGCAACCCTAGATTTTGAGGTAGGAGCGCCCTCTTGTGGTCAGCATTTAGGAACGTACTTTATATATAGATTAATTGTTTTGATTTTATTTTATTTTTTCAGTGTAATTTTTCAGTTGTTTACTTTTTTAATTACTGTAATGGAAAGGTGGAAAATAAAATCCAGTTTAATCATGAATATGAAGCAAAGTCTGAATAGATCAGCGATAACGAAAACTTCTGCGTGATCACAGAATGACCTTGATGGAAGATTTATTTACTTAAGTTTTTTTTCTTTTTTAAGTCTAATTCGTTAAACAATTCAAACCGAAACAAAACTTTAAATCCCATCATTTTAAAAGCACACATATTTGAATAAATCTGTTTTTCTGGTTCAACGTGAAATTGCAGCTTTCTTTGTTTTCTTATACCCAACTTTTGTAAATATCTTTTGTTTACAATAATCATCCCTGCACAGAAAATCAGAAACAGTTTATTGCTTGTTATATTTTGTTTGCATTTGTCAATGTACATGTGTCAAGTTTATAATGTCCACTGCACAGAGGAATTTATTTCATCTTCTCGATAAATACAGAGCACAAAATATTCTGACAATATTCTTTGAAGCAAACACCACATGGTGTTTTGTGCAAACATGAAGTCAAACTGAAGCAGCACATAATATGGGTGGAATGGGACTAAATTAAATAACTGCGATAAATCATGAAATAAAGAAATGTAAATTTCATTAAATAATCGAATATATTCCATGGTGACATTGCTGCACAAGAGCCATGAAAAAAATAAACACAGTGAAACAATTAAACGTATTTTTTTATTTAAAAAATGATTGGAAATGACATTTCATTATTGTCATTTTTTAAAGGGTACATGTACATGTATTTATTTCATGGGACATTTAATTAATAATTGTGTATTTAACAATTTAATTGTATACTTAATCATTTAACGATTTATCGAACAATTAAATTATACATTTAATTATATAAACACACAAAGCAAACAATTATTTAAGACAAGAATATTTGTCTTTTGCTCATCTCCAAGTCACACTTATGCACAGTTGCGCTGAAATTACAGATTTTTAAACTTTAAGAATTTATACCAAATTATGTATTACACCAAAATTATAAACTTGTGGAAAAAAGTATATTTTGCAGTTAATTTGTCATTTAAAAAAAGTTGAAGTTTATACACAAAACCTTCTCTGGCAAAATGGTATGCATGGTTGAATGTATTTATTTATATTTTAGAATTATAGTGCTGCTTACTAATAGTTTAACATAACATAAATAACATTTTTATTTTCAAAAAGATGTCACAAACAGCTGAAAAATAAGTTGAACTTTGCTCTACTCATCCCTGTAACAAGAACCTGAACATCTTCATTTCCGCCACTTCCGGTCCTGTCTCCAACCGACACCAGGGTCAGAGTGGTGTTTGGTGCAGCAAAAACTATTCTGCCAGCAGAGAGCCCCTCTGTACCAAGGGCCCCTGCACGTATACCAGATTGCCCGTAGATCCGGCCCTGGATTATGCTCATAAACCAGAAGGTGGACACCATAATTTGTCCGACCAAATCCCTATCATTCACACTTCATGTTAAAAGTAACTTTTTAAAGTATCCATGGGAGATAACCGTATAAAAATTGATAGGCCGCGTTACGTAATCGCAATTTACAAATTTGACGTGCCCGCGCGCGCGCTTCCTCCGTGCTGCCAAGGGCAGCGTCCTTGTTGAGTGATGTCACTGTGTAATTTGCATTAATGCCTGCGTTGCCTTTCATCTAGCGTTGGTTTACGTCAGCGTTGTCTTTCATCTGCGCGTGGCTTTCAACGTCACAAAGGCTTTCTGCGTTAGTCATGACGTCACTCACCCGAGGGTTTATATTCGTGAAATTCTCATTCGCTAGTTATTCTGAGATGAGATCTGTTTTGAGATGAGATCTGTTTCTTGTGTCTCTGCAACGCCAATTTTGGTATTTCAAAACTGATTGAAATATTTTTCTTCAGTTCATGATTTATTGCATTTGACATGGATTTCCAGAAAGTTCACCAAGAAGTTCCAGCTCTTAATATAAAGAAGAATCTTAGTATCTCTGTGGATTCGGGCACTTACGTTGTGAAGGAAATTCAGAGATACACGAGTTATGGAGAAATCGCCCTGTGTGAGAAGGCAGGAACAGAATACACGCTGAAATGTTATAGAAAGAAGTACCATCAAAGAGCTGAAGATGAAATCAGCTGCTTTAACATTCTCAGACGTGTGGAAGCGGAAAATAT
>JBBPBX010108196.1:0-11192 GCA_038048925.1 Garcialebias charrua
GACAGTTATGGACAGTTGGTGGACATTTGGTGGACAGTTGGTGGACATTCAGTGGACAGTTGGCGTTATTTGGACAGTTGGTGTTAGGTGGACAGTTAATGGACAGTTGCTAGACTGTTCATAGACAGTTGGTGGACATTTGGGGGACAGTTGGTGGACAGTTGGCATTAGGTGGACAGTTGGGGACATTTGGTGGACATTTGGGGGACAGTTGATGGACAGTTGGCATTAGGTGGACAGTTGGTGGACAGTCTGTGGACAGTTGGTGGACAGTCTGTGGACAGTTGGGGACAGTTGGCATTAGGTGGACAGTTGGTGGACAGTCAGTGGACAGTTGGTGGACAGTCAGTGGACAGTTGGTGGACAGTCTGTGGACAATTGGTGGACAGTTGGCATTAGGTGGACAGTTGGTGGACAGTCAGTGGACAGTTGGTGGACAGTCTGTGGACAGTCTGTGGACAGTTGGGAACTGTTGGCATTAGGTGGAAAGTTGGTGGACAGTCAGTGGACAGTTGGGGATAGTTGGCATTAGGTGGACAGTTGGTGGACAGTCAGTGGACAGTTGGGGACAGTTGGCATTAGGTGGACAGTTGGTGGACTGTTGATAGACAGTTGGTGGACTGTTGATAGACAGTTGGTGGACTGTTGATAGACAGTTGGTGGACTGTTGATAGACAGTTGGTGGACAGTTGGTGGACTGTTGATAGACAGTTGGTGGACTGTTGATAGACAGTTGGTGGACTGTTGATAGACAGTTGGTGGACAGTTGGTGGACTGTTGATAGACAGTTGGTGGACTGTTGATAGACAGTTGGTGGACAGTTGGTGGACTGTTGATAGACAGTTGGTGGACTGTTGATAGACAGTTGGTGGACTGTTGATAGACAGTTGGTGGACTGTTGATAGACAGTTGGTGGACTGTTGATAGACAGTTGGTGGACAGTTGGTGGACTGTTGATAGACAGTTGGTGGACTGTTGATAGACAGTTGGTGGACAGTTGGTGGACTGTTGATAGACAGTTGGTGGACTGTTGATAGACAGTTGGTGGACTGTTGATAGACAGTTGGTGGACAGTTGGTGGACTGTTGATAGACAGTTGGTGGACTGTTGATAGACAGTTGGTGGACAGTTGGTGGACTGTTGATAGACAGTTGGTGGACTGTTGATAGACAGTTGGTGGACTGTTGATAGACAGTTGATGGACAGTTTATGGACAGTTGGTGGACATTTGGTGGACAGTTGGTGGACATTCAGTGGACAGTTGGCGTTATTTGGACAGTTGGTGTTAGGTGGACAGTTAATGGACAGTTGCTAGACTGTTCATAGACAGTTGGTGGACATTTGGAGGACAGTTGGTGGACAGTTGGCATTAGGTGGACAGTTGGGGGACATTTGGTGGACATTTGGGGGACAGTTGGTGGACAGTTGGCATTAGGTGGACAGTTGGTGGACAGTCAGTGGACAGTTGGTAGACAGTCTGTGGACAGTTGGTGGACAGTCTGTGGACAGTTGGGGACAGTTGGCATTAGGTGGACAGTTGGTGGACAGTCAGTGGACAGTTGGTGGACAGTAAGTGGACAGTAGGTGGAGAGTCTGTGGACAGTTGGTGGACAGTTGGCATTAGGTGGACAGTTGGTGGACAGTCAGTGGACAGTTGGTGGACAGTCTGTGGACAGTCTGTGGACAGTTGGGGACTGTTGGCATTAGGTGGACAGTTGGTGGACAGTCAGTGGAAAGTTGGTGGACAGTCAATGGACAGTTGGGGACAGTTGGCATTAGGTGGACAGTTGATGGACAGTCAGTAGTTGGGGACAGTTGGCATTAGGTGGACAGTTGGTGGACTGTTGATAGACAGTTGGTGTACTGTTGATAGACAGTTGGTGGACTGTTGATAGACAGTTGGTGGACTGTTAGACAGTTGGTGGACTGTTGGTGGACTGTTGATAGACAGTTGGTGGACGGTTGATAGACAGTTGGTGGACATTTGGGGGACAGTTGGTGGACAGTTGGCATTAAGTGGACAGTTGGGGACATTTGGTGGACATTTGGGGGACAGTTGATGGACAGTTGGCATTAGGTGGACAGTTGGTGGACAGTCTGTGGACAGTTGGTGGACAGTCTGTGGACAGTTGGGGACAGTTGGCATTAGGTGGACAGTTGGTGGACAGTCAGTGGACAGTTGGTGGACAGTCAGTGGACAGTTGGTGGACAGTCTGTGGACAATTGGTGGACAGTTGGCATTAGGTGGACAGTTGGTGGACAGTCAGTGGACAGTTGGTGGACAGTCTGTGGACAGTCTGTGGACAGTTGGGAACTGTTGGCATTAGGTGGAAAGTTGGTGGACAGTCAGTGGACAGTTGGGGATAGTTGACATTAGGTGGACAGTTGGTGGACAGTCAGTGGACAGTTGGGGACAGTTGGCATTAGGTGGACAGTTGGTGGACTATTGATAGACAGTTGGTGGACTGTTGATAGACAGTTGGTGGACTGTTGATAGACAGTTGGTGGACTGTTGGTGGACTGTTGATAGACAGTTGGTGGACTGTTGATAGACAGTTGGTGGACTGTTGATAGACAGTTGGTGGACAGTTGGTGGACTGTTGATAGACAGTTGGTGGACAGTTGGTGGACTGTTGATAGACAGTTGGTGGACTGTTGATAGACAGTTGGTGGACTGTTGATAGACAGTTGGTGGACTGTTGATAGACAGTTGATGGACAGTTTATGGACAGTTGGTGGACATTTGGTGGACAGTTGGTGGACATTCAGTGGACAGTTGGCGTTATTTGGACAGTTGGTGTTAGGTGGACAGTTAATGGACAGTTGCTAGACTGTTCATAGACAGTTGGTGGACATTTGGAGGACAGTTGGTGGACAGTTGGCATTAGGTGGACAGTTGGGGGACATTTGGTGGACATTTGGGGGACAGTTGGTGGACAGTTGGCATTAGGTGGACAGTTGGTGGACAGTCAGTGGACAGTTGGTAGACAGTCTGTGGACAGTTGGTGGACAGTCTGTGGACAGTTGGGGACAGTTGGCATTAGGTGGACAGTTGGTGGACAGTCAGTGGACAGTTGGTGGACAGTCAGTGGACAGTTGGTGGAGAGTCTGTGGACAGTTGGTGGACAGTTGGCATTAGGTGGACAGTTGGTGGACAGTCAGTGGACAGTTGGTGGACAGTCTGTGGACAGTCTGTGGACAGTTGGGGACTGTTGGCATTAGGTGGACAGTTGGTGGACAGTCAGTGGAAAGTTGGTGGACAGTCAATGGACAGTTGGGGACAGTTGGCATTAGGTGGACAGTTGATGGACAGTCAGTAGTTGGGGACAGTTGGCATTAGGTGGACAGTTGGTGGACTGTTGATAGACAGTTGGTGTACTGTTGATAGACAGTTGGTGGACTGTTGATAGACAGTTGGTGGACTGTTAGACAGTTGGTGGACTGTTGGTGGACTGTTGATAGACAGTTGGTGGACGGTTGATAGACAGTTGGTGGACATTTGGGGGACAGTTGGTGGACAGTTGGCATTAAGTGGACAGTTGGGGACATTTGGTGGACATTTGGGGGACAGTTGATGGACAGTTGGCATTAGGTGGACAGTTGGTGGACAGTCTGTGGACAGTTGGTGGACAGTCTGTGGACAGTTGGCATTAGGTGGACAGTTGGTGGACAGTCAGTGGACAGTTGGTGGACAGTCAGTGGACAGTTGGTGGACAGTCTGTGGACAATTGGTGGACAGTTGGCATTAGGTGGACAGTTGGTGGACAGTCAGTGGACAGTTGGTGGACAGTCTGTGGACAGTCTGTGGACAGTTGGGAACTGTTGGCATTAGGTGGAAAGTTGGTGGACAGTCAGTGGACAGTTGGGGATAGTTGGCATTAGGTGGACAGTTGGTGGACAGTCAGTGGACAGTTGGGGACAGTTGGCATTAGGTGGACAGTTGGTGGACTGTTGATAGACAGTTGGTGGACTGTTGATAGACAGTTGGTGGACTGTTGGTGGACTGTTGATAGACAGTTGGTGGACTGTTGATAGACAGTTGGTGGACTGTTGATAGACAGTTGGTGGACAGTTGGTGGACTGTTGATAGACAGTTGGTGGACAGTTGGTGGACTGTTGATAGACAGTTGGTGGACTGTTGATAGACAGTTGGTGGACTGTTGATAGACAGTTGGTGGACTGTTGATAGACAGTTGGTGGACAGTTGGTGGACTGTTGATAGACAGTTGGTGGACTGTTGATAGACAGTTGGTGGACTGTTGATAGACAGTTGGTGGACTGTTGATAGACAGTTGGTGGACAGTTGGTGGACTGTTGATAGACAGTTGGTGGACTGTTGATAGACAGTTGGTGGACTGTTGATAGACAGTTGGTGGACAGTTGGTGGACTGTTGATAGACAGTTGGTGGACTGTTGATAGACAGTTGGTGGACTGTTGATAGACAGTTGGTGGACAGTTGGTGGACTGTTGATAGACAGTTGGTGGACTGTTGATAGACAGTTGGTGGACAGTTGGTGGACTGTTGATAGACAGTTGGTGGACTGTTGATAGACAGTTGGTGGACTGTTGATAGACAGTTGATGGACAGTTTATGGACAGTTGGTGGACATTTGGTGGACAGTTGGTGGACATTCAGTGGACAGTTGGCGTTATTTGGACAGTTGGTGTTAGGTGGACAGTTAATGGACAGTTGCTGGACAGTTCATAGATAGTTGGTGGACATTGGGAGGACAGTTGGTGGACAGTTGGCATTAGGTGGACAGTTGGGGGACATTTGGTGGACATTTGGGGGACAGTTGGTGGACAGTTGGCATTAGGTGGACAGTTGGTGGACAGTCAGTGGACAGTTGGTAGACAGTCTGTGGACAGTTGGTGGACAGTCTGTGGACAGTTGGGGACAGTTGGCATTAGGTGGACAGTTGGTGGACAGTCAGTGGACAGTTGGTGGACAGTCAGTGGACAGTTGGTGGAGAGTCTGTGGACAGTTGGTGGACAGTTGGCATTAGGTGGACAGTTGGTGGACAGTCAGTGGACAGTTGGTGGACAGTCTGTGGACAGTCTGTGGACAGTTGGGGACTGTTGGCATTAGGTGGACAGTTGGTGGACAGTCAGTGGAAAGTTGGTGGACAGTCAATGGACAGTTGGGGACAGTTGGCATTAGGTGGACAGTTGGTGGACAGTCAGTAGTTGGGGACAGTTGGCATTAGGTGGACAGTTGGTGGACTGTTGATAGACAGTTGGTGGACTGTTGATAGACAGTTGGTGGACTGTTGATAGACAGTTGGTGGACTGTTAGACAGTTGGTGGACTGTTGGTGGACTGTTGATAGACAGTTGGTGGACGGTTGATAGACAGTTGGTGGACATTTTGGGGACAGTTGTTGGACAGTTGGCATTAGGTGGACAGTTGGGGACATTTGGTGGACATTTGGGGGACAGTTGATGGACAGTTGGCATTAGGTGGACAGTTGGTGGACAGTCTGTGGACAGTTGGTGGACAGTCTGTGGACAGTTGGGGACAGTTGGCATTAGGTGGACAGTTGGTGGACAGTCAGTGGACAGTTGGTGGACAGTCTGTGGACAATTGGTGGACAGTTGGCATTAGGTGGACAGTTGGTGGACAGTCAGTGGACAGTTGGTGGACAGTCTGTGGACAGTCTGTGGACAGTTGGGAACTGTTGGCATTAGGTGGAAAGTTGGTGGACAGTCAGTGGACAGTTGGGGATAGTTGGCATTAGGTGGACAGTTGGTGGACAGTCAGTGGACAGTTGGGGACAGTTGGCATTAGGTGGACAGTTGGTGGACTGTTGATAGACAGTTGGTGGACTGTTGATAGACAGTTGGTGGACTGTTGGTGGACTGTTGATAGACAGTTGGTGGACTGTTGATAGACAGTTGGTGGACTGTTGATAGACAGTTGGTGGACAGTTGGTGGACTGTTGATAGACAGTTGGGACAGTTGGTGGACTGTTGATAGACAGTTGGTGGACTGTTGATAGACAGTTGGTGGACTGTTGATAGACAGTTGGTGGACTGTTGATAGACAGTTGGTGGACTGTTGATAGACAGTTGGTGGACAGTTGGTGGACTGTTGATAGACAGTTGGTGGACTGTTGATAGACAGTTGGTGGACTGTTGATAGACAGTTGGTGGACTGTTGATAGACAGTTGGTGGACTGTTGATAGACAGTTGGTGGACAGTTGGTGGACTGTTGATAGACAGTTGGTGGACTGTTGATAGACAGTTGGTGGACTGTTGATAGACAGTTGGTGGACAGTTGGTGGACTGTTGATAGACAGTTGGTGGACTGTTGATAGACAGTTGGTGGACAGTTGGTGGACTGTTGATAGACAGTTGGTGGACAGTTGGTGGACTGTTGATAGACAGTTGGTGGACTGTTGATAGACAGTTGGTGGACTGTTGATAGACAGTTGATGGACAGTTTATGGACAGTTGGTGGACATTTGGTGGACAGTTGGTGGACATTCAGTGGACAGTTGGCGTTATTTGGACAGTTGGTGTTAGGTGGACAGTTAATGGACAGTTGCTGGACTGTTCATAGACAGTTGGTGGACATTGGGAGGACAGTTGGTGGACAGTTGGCATTAGGTGGACAGTTGGGGGACATTTGGTGGACATTTGGGGGACAGTTGGTGGACAGTTGGCATTAGGTGGAGTTGGTGGACAGTCAGTGGACAGTTGGTAGACAGTCTGTGGACAGTTGGTGGACAGTCTGTGGACAGTTGGGGACAGTTGGCATTAGGTGGACAGTTGGTGGACAGTCAGTGGACAGTTGGTGGACAGTCAGTGGACAGTTGGTGGAGAGTCTGTGGACAGTTGGTGGACAGTTGGCATTAGGTGGACAGTTGGTGGACAGTCAGTGGACAGTTGGTGGACAGTCTGTGGACAGTCTGTGGACAGTTGGGGACTGTTGGCATTAGGTGGACAGTTGGTGGACAGTCAGTGGAAAGTTGGTGGACAGTCAATGGACAGTTGGGGACAGTTGGCATTAGGTGGACAGTTGGTGGACAGTCAGTAGTTGGGGACAGTTGGCATTAGGTGGACAGTTGGTGGACTGTTGATAGACAGTTGGTGGACTGTTGATAGACAGTTGGTGGACTGTTGATAGACAGTTGGTGGACTGTTAGACAGTTGGTGGACTGTTGGTGGACTGTTGATAGACAGTTGGTGGACTGTTGATAGACAGTTGGTGGACAGTTGGTGGACTGTTGATAGACAGTTGGTGGACAGTTGGTGGACTGTTGATAGACAGTTGGTGGACTGTTGATAGACAGTTGGTGGACTGTTGATAGACAGTTGGTGGACAGTTGGTGGACTGTTGATAGACAGTTGGTGGACTGTTGATAGACAGTTGGTGGACTGTTGATAGACAGTTGGTGGACTGTTGATAGACAGTTGGTGGACTGTTGATAGACAGTTGTGACTTGGTGGACTGTTGATAGACAGTTGGTGGACAGTTGGTGGACTGTTGATAGACAGTTGGTGGACTGTTGATAGACAGTTGGTGGACTGTTGATAGACAGTTGGTGGACAGTTGGTGGACTGTTGATAGACAGTTGGTGGACTGTTGATAGACAGTTGGTGGACTGTTGATAGACAGTTGGTGGACAGTTGGTGGACTGTTGATAGACAGTTGGTGGACAGTTGGTGGACTGTTGATAGACAGTTGGTGGACTGTTGATAGACAGTTGGTGGACAGTTGGTGGACTGTTGATAGACAGTTGGTGGACTGTTGATAGACAGTTGGTGGACTGTTGATAGACAGTTGGTGGACTGTTGATAGACAGTTGATGGACAGTTTATGGACAGTTGGTGGACATTTGGTAGACAGTTGGTGGACATTCAGTGGACAGTTGGCGTTATTTGGACAGTTGGTGTTATGTGGACAGTTAATGGACAGTTGCTGGACTGTTCATAGACAGTTGGTGGACATTTGGGGGACAGTTGGTGGACAGTTGGCATTAGGTGGACAGTTGGGGGATATTTGGTGGACATTTGGGGGACAGTTGGTGGACAGTTGGCATTAGGTGGACAGTTGGTGGACAGTCAGTGGACAGTTGGTAGACAGTCTGTGGACAGTTGGTGGACAGTCTGTGGATAGTTGGGGACAGTTGGCATTAGGTGGACAGTTGGTGGACAGTCAGTGGACAGTTGGTGGACAGTCAGTGGACAGTTGGTGGAGAGTCTGTGGACAGTTGGTGGACTGTTGGCATTAGGTGGACAGTTGGTGGACAGTCAGTGGACAGTTGGTGGACAGTCTGTGGACAGTCTGTGGACAGTTGGGGACTGTTGGCATTAGGTGGACAGTTGGTGGACAGTCAGTGGAAAGTTGGTGGACAGTCAGTGGACAGTTGGGGACAGTTGGCATTAGGTGGACAGTTGGTGGACAGTCAGTGGACAGTTGGGGACAGTTGGCATTAGGTGGACAGTTGGTGGACTGTTGATAGACAGTTGGTGGACTGTTGGTGGACTGTTGATAGACAGTTGGTGGACTGTTGATAGACAGTTGGTGGACTGTTGATAGACAGTTGGTGGACAGTTGGTGGACTGTTGATAGACAGTTGGTGGACTGTTGATAGACAGTTGGTGGACTGTTGATAGACAGTTGGTGGACTGTTGATAGACAGTTGGTGGACAGTTGGTGGACTGTTGATAGACAGTTGGTGGACTGTTGATAGACAGTTGGTGGACTGTTGATAGACAGTTGGTGGACTGTTGATAGACAGTTGGTGGACTGTTGATAGACAGTTGGTGGACTGTTGGTGGACTGTTGATAGACAGTTGGTGGACTGTTGATAGACAGTTGGTGGACTGTTGATAGACAGTTGGTGGACTGTTGATAGACAGTTGGTGGACAGTTGGTGGACTGTTGATAGACAGTTGGTGGACTGTTGATAGACAGTTGGTGGACTGTTGATAGACAGTTGGTGGACAGTTGGTGGACTGTTGATAGACAGTTGGTGGACTGTTGATAGACAGTTGGTGGACTGTTGATAGACAGTTGGTGGACAGTTGGTGGACTGTTGATAGACAGTTGGTGGACTGTTGATAGACAGTTGGTGGACTGTTGATAGACAGTTGGTGGACTGTTGATAGACAGTTGGTGGACTGTTGATAGACAGTTGGTGGACTGTTGGTGGACTGTTGATAGACAGTTGGTGGACTGTTGATAGACAGTTGGTGGACAGTTGGTGGACTGTTGATAGACAGTTGGTGGACTGTTGATAGACAGTTGGTGGACTGTTGATAGACAGTTGGTGGACTGTTGATAGACAGTTGATGGACAGTTTATGGACAGTTGGTGGACATTTGGTAGACAGTTGGTGGACATTCAGTGGACAGTTGGCGTTATTTGGACAGTTGGTGTTATGTGGACAGTTAATGGACAGTTGCTGGACTGTTCATAGACAGTTGGTGGACATTTGGGGGACAGTTGGTGGACAGTTGGCATTAGGTGGACAGTTGGGGGATATTTGGTGGACATTTGGGGGACAGTTGATGGACAGTTGGCATTAGGTGGACAGTTGGTGGACAGTCTGTGGACAGTTGGTGGACAGTCTGTGGACAGTTGGTGGACAGTTGGCATTAGGTGGACAGTTGGTGGACAGTCAGTGGACAGTTGGTAGACAGTCTGTGGACAGTTGGTGGACAGTCTGTGGATAGTTGGGGACAGTTGGCATTAGGTGGACAGTTGGTGGACAGTCAGTGGACAGTTGGTGGACAGTCAGTGGACAGTTGGTGGAGAGTCTGTGGACAGTTGGTGGACTGTTGGCATTAGGTGGACAGTTGGTGGACAGTCAGTGGACAGTTGGTGGACAGTCTGTGGACAGTCTGTGGACAGTTGGGGACTGTTGGCATTAGGTGGACAGTTGGTGGACAGTCAGTGGAAAGTTGGTGGACAGTCAGTGGACAGTTGGGGACAGTTGGCATTAGGTGGACAGTTGGTGGACAGTCAGTGGACAGTTGGGGACAGTTGGCATTAGGTGGACAGTTGGTGGACTGTTGATAGACAGTTGGTGGACTGTTGATAGACAGTTGGTGGACTGTTGGTGGACTGTTGATAGACAGTTGGTGGACTGTTGATAGACAGTTGGTGGACTGGTGGACTGTTGATAGACAGTTGGTGGACAGTTGGTGGACTGTTGATAGACAGTTGGTGGACTGTTGATAGACAGTTGGTGGACTGTTGATAGACAGTTGGTGGACTGTTGATAGACAGTTGGTGGACTGTTGATAGACAGTTGGTGGACTGTTGATAGACAGTTGGTGGACTGTTGATAGACAGTTGGTGGACTGTTGATAGACAGTTGGTGGACTGTTGATAGACAGTTGGTGGACTGTTGATAGACAGTTGGTGGACTGTTGGTGGACTGTTGATAGACAGTTGGTGGACTGTTGATAGACAGTCCGTGGACTGTTGATAGACAATTGGTGGACTGTTGATAGACAGTTGGTGGACTGTTGGTGGACTGTTGATAGACAGTTGGTGGACTGTTGATAGACAGTTGGTGGACTGTTGATAGACAGTTGGTGGACAGTTTGCATTAGGTGGACAGTTGGTGGACAGTCAGTGGACAGTTGGGGACAGTTGGCATTAGGTGGACAGTTGGTGGACTGTTGATAGACAGTTGGTGGACAGTTGGCATTAGGTGGACAGTTGGTGGACAGTTGGCATTAGGTGGACAGTTGGTGGATAGTCGGTAGACAGTTGGTGGACAGTTGGTGGACAGTCGACAGTTGGGCACAGTTGGTGGACAGTTGGTGGACAGTTGGTAGACAGTTGGGCACAGTTGGTGGACTGTTAGTGGATAGTAGGTAGACAGTTGGTGGACAGTTGGTGGACTGTTAGTGGATAGTCGGTAGACAGTTGGTGGACATTTGGTGGACAGTGGACATTCTATGTTGCTTTGACTTGTCTCACCCTTTTCTGACCTGAGTTCTCTGAAGCTCCTCAGTTTTGTCTTCTAGGAGAAAAAAAGATAAAAGTTTATTTAATATTCCACCTGCTCTCTTGGGTTGTTTTCAACCACCAACCACATCCAAACGTTACACCTGTTTTTATAAATGTTGTTATCCAAACCAGTGTTTTTCAACCACTGTGCCTAGGTACACTAGTGTGCCACGAGACGAGTGATCGTCAGGTGTGCCTTGGAAATTATCAAAAAAGCCC
>JBBPBX010108197.1:0-11192 GCA_038048925.1 Garcialebias charrua
AAGCATTTATAAAAACCAAAGTGCCCCGTGGTTAACCAGCCAATAAAAACAGAGCTTCTAAAGCCCCCAGTATAACTCTGTGTGAGTCCGAGTGCCGCGGCACGCCGTGTGAGCGCCGCGGCAAAAGCCTTAGATCACAGGCGTGAACGCGCCAAGCTCAAATCTTACGACCGCCTACGCGCGCGCGTTGATAAACTGATCGCGTGTCAGCAAATGACCAATCAGCGACCTCAATTTGTCCTGTAGGTAAACGCTCCGCCCGGCTGCAGCTGCTGGAGCCTGCACTCCAGAGAGCTGCGCTTGCACAGAGTATAATATGAACTGCCGGCGCGCAGCACACGCGAGTCCAGCGGCGCTGGACACAACGCACAGCTATACTGGAGGCTTAACTTCTCACGCTCCTAACCCACACCCCCCCAACCCACGCCCCTGCCTGTCGGCCGCGCAGGTTCTCATTGAAATAATTGCAAAGCGATGCAAAACTGTTTTGTATGTGACACAAATGCATTAAATCTCCCTTCTTCATCCCTGCTCTGGACTTTTCTTTTGTTTTTTTGCCAAAAGTCAAGTGATCGCTTCATCCTCCGCTCAGTCATTCAGGAAATGAATGAATTTGTCGCGAGCGAATTAAAATCGGGTTCAACGTGGCTGCCGAGGCTCTGCAGATTTGCTGGTGTTCTGGACCCTGTTTTTATTTTATTTTTTAGAACGTTTTATTAACAACAGAAATTTGGAGCGGCTGCAGAGGACATGAGTGGAGGCGGAGTTAAGGAAGCTGAGCTGATTTACAGCGAGAGTGACGGGGAACAGAGCCATATATGGCTCTGAGGGGGAGGGAGCAGAATGCTTTTCCCTGTTGAAAATTTTCTAAGTGCCAGCGTATTCCAGAAACTGCAGAATGCAGCTTTAAATGTCTACACATACTTAACAGATTATCAAGTAGGAAGATGAAAATACAGCAACAAGTACTTGAACCTGCTCACTGTAGCCCACTATTTAGTTTTGTCCAGGTGCCCCAGATGTCCATGCGATATTGCAAAGGCACGTCAACCAAGACAGCTCTGTAACATCCAGAGCCTTGAGGAACTCGGGGCGGATTTCATCCACCCCGGAGCCCTGCTGCGATTGAGCTTTAACTACCTCTGACTGCAGCCCAGGCTATGGACAGACCAACCCCGAAGTCCCCTGACTCAACTTCCTCCATGGAAGATGTGCCAGTGGGATTGAGACGGTTCGAGAAGCATTCCTTTCACCTCTCGACGTCACGGTTTGAGGTCAATGGTAACCCACCCTCACTAAACACAGTGTTAGTAAAGCGCTGCTTTCCCCTCAGCCACCTGATGGTTCGATAGAATCTCTTCGGAGCCGACCCAGACTCTTTATCCAAGGTCTCATCGAACTCCTCCCACATCTGAGCTTTTGCCTCAGGAGTTGCCCATGGTGAGAGGCGCTGAGCTGGTGTGGGTCTACTAATAATAGCCCCTCAGCTTGGTGCCTGTGTGTTGAAGATTTCCTAAGAAGATGAGAGGGTAAGTGCCCTGCACCTTTGGTGGGGGGAATGACGTTAAATGGAAGTTCAGAGTCCCCAGCCTTCTTGGAGTCGTTAGCGGGGGCAAGGGACATCTTAACTCCTTGTTTTATGTTTCATACAAGTTTTTAGAATTGCTCTTTGTCTGGCCTGTCAGCAAGGACCAATCTGCCGTGGGAGAACCTATCAGAGGCAATCACCCTCAACAGCATAGCTCCTAGGATCATTCAGGTGCTCAAACTTCTCCACTAAGATACGGCGGTGATTCAAGGAGCATCATTAAGGAGCAGGTGTACATTAATACATGTACATACATAGTAAAACCTCAGAAAGATCATCTTTTAAACAGAAGCTCAGTGTTCAAATTTTTTTGAGTTGTCCCAAATGTTTTAGTGTTGTCTTCCCTGTCTGGAAAATGTGAACATGAGGTGTCATTTTCCAGGTTTTCTCTGATTTCCAGAGTTGCTGGATACACTTTGTTTAAGTAAGAATGCCTTCTATTCATATTTTTCATTTTTTTTCTAAGAATTGTTAAATTGTACGTTAAGCTCAGCAGTTATAGTATATTTTGGTAAAAAAAAAAAATATGTATGGGCCAAAAAAAAAAAAAAAAAGGAAACGGTGTTGTGTATCGACCGTCAGCTGACCTGACTAAAGGCCGCCGCTATCAGCATTGACCTTAGAAAAAAAAAATCAATCGACCTATAACACAAAATATAACTAAAACACGTTAAGTTAGTTTAATTCTTTGGATAGTATGTGCTTAACAGCTAATGTTGATGATTCAGAAACATGCTGCAAGGAGTCAGGCTGAATAAATCCACCTGTTGATCCATGAGGAAAACCTTGGTTAAAGTTACGAGAAACTAAATATTAAAATTATACCTTAAACAAAAAATAATGATGTTGATGAATTTATATAATCAGTGACGTCAGTTATGACGGCTATTCGCAGCAGCTCTGGCTAAAATAAAGTGGAAAATATTGTCCTTGTTAATGAAAATAAACTATTGCTGATAAAACTCGAGTGACTGATGGTTATTGTATTTCTCCTGTCGCTCAACCCTGATATTTATTAATCATAACTTATACAAAAGTGTTGCCTCCTTATAAAACCCATCCCTGCCTGATGCCCTCAATAAGTTTTATGCACGTTTTGATGATCCAAACAGACCAACTAGCACCAGACTCACCTCATCACCAGACGAGGAGCACCTCAAAGTGACCGCAGCAGAAGTGAGAGGTAGTCTCAGAAGGATCAACCCTCATAAAGCTACGGGTCCAGACAACATCCCAGGGAAAGTTCTGAAGGAATGTGCGGACCAGCTCTGTGAGGTGCTGGCTGACATCTTCACCACCTCACTTTCACTGGAGTCAGTTCCCACCTGCCTGAAGACTGCCACCATCATCCCAGTCCCAAAAAGCTCCACAGTGACTGGTCTGAATGACTATAGACCGGTGGCTCTCACCCCGATAGTCGCTAAATGTTTTGAGAAACTGGTCATGTCCCACATCAAGACAGCCGTCAACATCAGCGAGGACCCTCATCAATATGCATACCGTGAGAACCGATCAACAGAGGACGCCATCTCCTCTGTGGTCCACACTGCTCTCACCCACCTGGATCAGAAGGACTCATACGTGCGTCTGCTCTTTGTGGACTTCACATCTGCCTTCAACACCATGATCCCCCAAACTCTGATAGACAAACTATCCACACTTGGACTAAGCCCCTCCATCTGTAACTGGGTACTAGACTTCTTAACAAACAGACCACAGTCCGTGAAGATCCACAACTTCTCCTCCTCCACCATCACCCTCAGCACTGGCTCTCCTCAAGGATGTGTGCTGAGCCCTCTTCTGTTCACTCTGCTCACATATGATTGTACAGCCACACATCCAGGCTGTCATATTGTTAAGTTTGCAGATGATACAGCTGTGGTGGGATGCATCACAGATAATGATGAATCCAGCTACAGACAGGAGGTGGAACATCTGGAGAGCTGGTGCAAAGAGAACAACCTTCACATGAATGTGAAGAAGACGAAGGAGATGATTGTGGACTTCAGAAGGAACAAACACACCCACACCCCACTGTATATAGGTGGATCTGCGGTGGAGGTGGTCTCCAGCTACAAGTACCTGGGTGTACACTTGAATGATAACCTCAGCTGGAGCAATAACACCACCAGCCTGATCAAGAAAGGTCATCAGAGACTCTACTTCCTCAGACGGCTGAGACGAGCTGGTCTGAGAAGCTCAGTCCTCACCTCGTTCTACAGGTGTGCAGTGGAGAGCGTCCTGTGCTCCAGCATCAACGTGTGGCATGGAGGCTGCACAGTTGCAGAGAGGAAAGCTCTACAAAGAGTGGTGAAGGCTGCACAGAAGTCTGTGGGAGTCAGTCTCCCCACCATCACAGACATTTACACCTCCAGATGCAGAAAAAGAGCCACCTGCATCATGAAAGACCTCACTCACCCAGCACACTCACTCTTTGCACCACTCCCCTCGGGACGGAGGTTGAGGAGCATCAAATGTAGAACCACTAGACTGAGGAACAGCTTCTACCCTGAGGCTGTCAGACTCATGAATAAATAAATAATAAGAATAAACACTGCAAAATGTCACATCATGTTGATACTGATCTGTTTCTTGTTGCTGCGTTCATCTGTGACTATCTGCGTTCATCTGTGACCATCTGCTCATGTTCGTGCTGCTGTTTATAATGATGTTTTTCTACTACATTAGGGCTTAGTGTATTACTAGCTGATGTCTCTCTTAGTTAATCCTAGATGTTATTATTGTTTTTCTCTTGCATTTGTTGTTGGATGTAACTGGGACCCTGTGTACATAATCTCGTTTTCAACACATGTACTACATGCGGTGCAAATGACAATAAATTCTCTCTGACTCCGACTCTGAAAAGGCTGATTTCATCTCTTTCCCCTCCAGCAATATCTGTAATGTAAAGAGCAAACATGTTTATGGAATAGTTTGGATAATGATATTAAAAAAGAGAAGTCATTATTTATATTTAAGAAAAAGATTAAGAATATATTGTTGATAAGATACGGTACATATAAGTTAGTTAATATCTAATTAACCATAAATGAAAAATTGTGATAAGTTATGTATTTTGTTGTATTATTTATAGATGTTTGTTGCTTGAATCAATTGTTTGAATTGATTTTGTTAAGAAGGGGCAGAAATGATGAGATTTCGTTCTTCTGCTGCCTTTCATTTTATAGGTATTTTTATTTTCTTCGTTTTGAAATTGTCTGTGTTTTTTTAATTGAAATGAATAAATAAATAAACTAAACTAAGCAAACACACTTGTGATATTTCTCCAGCCAGGGAATGCTGTCTGCCAGAACGCAAGCGTTGTCTGAAGCGAGCAGGTCTAAAAGGCTCTCGTGATCTTGTTCAGCGTAGAGTTTTAACAGAGCCGTGTCCACGTCCTCCCTGCAGCCATTCACCACCTCTGTGCTCCGTACCTGTGTGTAAAGAATAATAAAAAACACAGAGTGGCAAAAAATTACACGGCAACACATAACGTTATATAAAAACCTGTTTTTCTCTATCTACCGGTAGTTACCTCTCCTAAATAAGTGATAAGGAATTTCTTGCACCGCAGCACTTTTTCCTGGTCCCCTTGTGCCAGATGGTTGAGATCTGCAAACTCATGGAGAGGAGGGTGGCAGCGCGTGAAGGTGGAGGACGCCGGTAGGAGTAGCGGGTAGAGAGAAATTAGCTCCCGGACGTCCAGCTGACCCTTCCTGAAAAATATACGCCCACCGAAACTGGTAATGAGTTCAAGAAACCGGTTTACTTCAAAAGTAGATCAGTTGTAGATGTTCAGCTACTTTTTAAGAATTTGATTAAATTCTGTCCTCTGGGAAAAAAAAAAAACAGAAATAGGGTCCACTGTAGAGGCATTTAAAAATGCAAAACTACAAAGACGCTTCAAATAAATGATTATTACTGAAGGTGTTTTTAAGTATTATTAGTCTTGAAATAGAAAAACGTATTTATTTTAAACATCGGTTACCGTAATTGATGAAATAAAAAACACAATTCTTGAAATCTTAAAGTTTGCGTTTTGGCTACAAAATAATCTGGACAAACATTGCAAATTGAAATGACTTCTTTTTTTTTGGTAAACCCCCACCACCACCACATTTTTAAGTTTGGGGGAAGAAATGTGGGGGTGCAACTTTAAGAAAACTGAGCTTAAACAATGCTTACCAGTTTGCAACAACAGACCATTTAAAAGCCCAGAAAATAATTTTCTAAGAACTATTTAAGTCCATCTCTTACTTGAAGTGTTCTTTAGCCTCCAGAAACTGAAGCTGTCCAAACTGTATGAAACCTGCCTGCTGAAGGATTCTTCTGTGCAAAATCTAAAGAAGCATGGTGACAAAACAGAAAAGCACTTTTTTTTTCTTTTCAAAAGACCAAACATGAATACCGGTACATCTATATTCAAGAACATTTCAGCTACTTATTTCTTTACACTTTGCTCTAAATACGGAAGACTTTCTTGTATGTTTAAAAGAGGTCTTAATGTGTTTTCAGGCACTCTATGGGTGTTAAAAGGTTTTTCCTCCAGACCTTCACTGATTTTTGAATATTTTGCAAATGTGCAACTGTTTAAAACGCCTATATAAATATTTGCACCAACAAGATACAGTAATTCCTAAAGACCTGTTATTTATGACAAGTTTATGTCTTTAAACGTCACAAATAATACGATTTAAGAGTAATAATGACAACAGCTTTCCTGCAATTACCTGAAACTTGTCTTTGGGAATAATTCTCTGTGCTCCCTCTGTGAGGATGAGAGCTTCCTCCACTCTGTGACCAGCCAGTAAGTCCTGAATCTGTCTCTCCAGTGGCAGAGGTACCAGAATGTAAACAGCCTTGGTGGAAGCCAGCATGACCTTCCCTAAAATACACACTTGCAGCTGTCAGTGGTACTTTGGTACAGTGGTACACTTTTCAACTTTTCAGTCCAAATCTGCTTCACGTCACACAACAGAGGTTATGTCCACCATTTGCAGTTGTTGCGTCATTTCTCAATTTTTAACCAAGATGAGACCTTATAAAATAAATGCTTGAGTTTGGTATGTTTGAACTTTAAACAGACACATTTACTCTCTCCCCACTGGGAAAAACTTTTAAATGATGCTAGCACCTTAGGAAAAATGGCTCAAGCATCAATAAGTTCACCATCATCCATTCCTGCTTTTAAATGCTGTCAAGACACCAGACTGCGTGATGACGATACCTTCAAAGTCCTGGAGAACTTGTCCATCCCTGAATGAAAGTGTCTGTTTCAGTTGTTGGTCCAACATGCTGTGGATGGTGATGAAGTTTTCATCCAACGCAACAACATATGGAAAACACACGGCGGCAGCAATCACGCTCTCTGACCAGCTGACCGGAGCTCGCTGAGACACTCCCTCTGCGTTGGCAAACATTCCTTCAGGTTGGATGCCGAGAAGCAGTTTTGTAGGAAAGAAATAGCATGTGTAAGCAATATTGTAACCAAGAAACTAAAAAATAAAAAAAACTGAAAATAGCTTACTGAGAAGGAAAATTGTTTTCACAAACAGAAATAAAACCATCTTAGCAAAACCATTAAATTTTCAACCCCAAAAAAGGAAACACACATTTTAAATGAACTGGCAAATACAGTATATTATTGACGGTTATACAATTCAGTTCATTAATATAGCACCAAGTCACAACAGAAGTTATCTCAGGGCACTGCACAGAAGAGATGATGTTCACCAGTGGTGCTACACTAACTCTAGTTTGAGATTTTAGCTACCGGTAGTCATCTTTTTGCACTTGCTTCTCAAGTACATGTACAGTATTCTCTAAAATGTTACACCATAAAAAGGTAACATACCTAGACCACCAGGAGCTGCAAGGAGGAACTCTTCCCTGCTGATCCTCTTCACAATGGGTCTCCTCTCCTCGCTGTTGTAAGGGAAAAGATCCTGCGCGGCTCCTGTGTTGTAGTTCAGGATCATGTACTGTGTGGTGAGGGCTAAGCACAGGAAGTATCCATCGAGACTGACGGCGCAGGGCTGCTCTGGTGTATTCACCTCTTTGACTAGCTGCACTCTGTCCTCATACACCATATAAACCTGAACTGTCCGCCTCTTGGACAAGAGCACGCCCATTTCCACGCAGAAAGGATCCCCGTTCACCGGGTTCTCATTTATGCAGAACGCAGTCACACCTCTGATTCTGACTCCCCCTCCTGCTGCTGATGGCACAGACTCCAGTGTCACCATGTCGACGAGGAACACTATTCCATCGCAAAGTACTATCAGACGCTCCAACGCAGAGGCAGCTCGCAGCTCAGCAACTGGTTTCTTCAAGCCAATGTATTTGTGGAGCAGCTTCTGGGATGAGTAAGTCAATTTCCCTTTGGAAGAAGTGACCTCGTCCAGTAGAAAGTGGTGGATAAAGCAGTCATTAGTACCCACGTACAGATGCTTCCCACAGCATTCGATGCACTCGATGTTGATGCGAGCTTTGTCGCCCATGAGGAGGTCTCGCTCCACAGCGGGGACAAGCTCAAAAGCCTTCACACTCATCTCAGCCAAGGCATCTAAGCTGAATGACAAATGACAAGCGTTAACATAACTATTCACAAATATAAAAATATAAATGTATTGAGCACACTGCTAAACAGTTGGCTGTGATTATCACAGAAGATACCAGGAATATTGAATCTGCTCTGGTGCTTTTAGGCAGCTCACTTTATTTGTTTTTGTTTGTTCATCCATCATTTTCTGCTTGTTTTTGTTTGTATGCATTAAAAAAACAGTATATGCTAGGGGTGCACCGATTTCAATTTTCTGGCCGATCACCGATTACCGATTTTTAGAAAGTCTGACCTGCCGATTCCGATTTTGGCCGATACCGATTTTCAGGTGTTAAAAGGTCAAAATGCACCCTAAATTTTCAGGATTTTCCAACCTTTGTTGAGGCAGATAAAATCGGTAGATAAAATCGGCTTCTCATTTAAAGATCGGCCGATCACCGATCTCCCCAAATTAAGGAAATCGGAGCCGATCGATCGGCCGGCCGATTTATCGGTGCATCCCTAGTATATGCTGTAAATCTAAAAAAGCTAAGTCTGGTCCTCTGGATATATATTTAGATTTTTCTACCTGGATTATTGAGCATGCATCAGGGTATACGCTGTAAACTTATCATCCAATGTTAAACTTTAGAAAAATAGATTTACATATTTTTTCAACCTTTATTTAGTCAGGTTAATCTCATTGAGCCTCGAGGACTCATTTACAAGAGGGACCTGCTACAAACTAAAGAATGATGACAACAATAACAGTAGAAATTCCTTAAACAATCAACAATAGACAAACATGAGAAATACAGATTTCCTTTTTATTTTTTATTAAAACAAAGTAGCAAAGTAGCAAAACATTATAAGGTATACATATGTATATATGTATGCATAGTATATATGTATATACATATGTAACAAGGTCTGATTATAGACAGTTAATATTTTCTGATCACATATAAAGTAGTGCAGTGGGTTTGCCTTTGTGATTTAGGTTCAACTATGATTTTTATTTTTTAATCTTTCAAATGAACACTTCCTGAAACTGTCACACAGACTCCTGACACATTTAATCACAAGGTTACAGGTTTCAGTACGTGGTTGAGATACGAGACTTAACTTTGTTATTTCATGAACGTTTTAAATGTTCAGAACTGCATACAGTATACTACTGTATATGCAGAACACGCTGTTTTTATTTAGCGCAAGTGGCTAATAAAATTAGCATCGGCTAGCTTCCCGGGAAATCACTAAAGACAAGAAAAAAGTTTTCGGGTAAACATGAAGGTGGGGTGTTTGTTTGCACCCACTAACCGTCATGGGATAAGTCGTAGCCACTGTGTGCTCGAAGTGTTTTTAATACATTGACAATAAAGCGTTTACTTCTTACACGTTGGCTAAGCTACATTTACTGACAGTTAGGAGCAAAGCTAATGCTAGCGAGCTAACTGTTAGCTCAGCTACATTTACTGTCAGGCTAAAGAAGCTGTTCTTTGTGTGTTTGGAATAATAGCCATGTTGTTTTGTTACTACAGTTCTAGATAGCCTTCATTTCCAGATGATGCTCCAACTCCAGAGTTTGTCGTGGAGTTGGCCAGCGTACACTTACCTCTGAAGACAGACAGGACTGCTAGGCCGGGGTTGGATCACCACCACCAACAGGCGACCCGCACTGCTCCGAAAGCAGCCGTCACGGAATGCTTTTACAATTAAACAACCATATTGCCATGATGGTGCTCAGGTGGGCACCGAAACACGGTCTGGGAATATGACTTTGCTGGTCAGGTCTCGCTTCACAGGATACCAACACCGCCCATTTGCGCTGGAACCCTGCCTGACTGCAGGTGAGGTGTGATGCGTTCAAGGTCAACCAGTACAGTACATTACTGTACTACGATCAGGAAAGCCACAGTGACTTTTTTACCAACATGGAACAGTTTAAAATCTACTACTAAAATGGTCAGAATTACTAATACCAGCGATATGAATAATCGCTACAAGTTTAACAAAATATTTTAATTGACTCTATAAAGTTTACAAACAGGTATGAGTATACTAAAGATTTGACAACGATATTATAAACGCTTCATTACCAATTTGCAATTATTATTTGTATTGTTCTTAGTAATAACTAGCAACACTTTAAAACTAAATTAGCCTACTTTCGCGTTTGAAAAAAAGGTGGACGGTGAACCAAAAGGAAAAGTACCAACTGTTTGTGAACGTAGCTCCACAGTTTTTCACCCAAGATGCACCTGTCCACTCCACACCGAATAGCCATTTTGTTATGCTAGCATGCTAAACAGCAAAACAGCTATCAAAAACACGAGTCTGTTAGATCAGCGCTAGCCATGTCGCTTATATATTTTTGTTTACTTTCGTATCATTCATGTTATATCGATTTTTTCAGATTTGATTACATTTCTCCTTTAAACAAGTAATAGACTGTATATATTGACTCACTTAACACATCATTTATACAGTATATACAGCACGCTACACACACACAGAGTGATGGAAAGTAACAAAACCTGCAAAGTGCAGCTTTGTTCTCTTTTAGTGATATTTCTATTTCTGTTAAGAAGAAAGCATTTGAACATTACATGGACACAAACATATTTTTGGCACTAATGGAACCTCATAAAAAATACAATATACATTTTTATACCATATCTGTCTCAAATATTCCAAATAATTTATCACATTAAATTGGGCTTTTTTACGCTGTTTGTATGTTGCAGCAGGAGCTAACGGTTAGCTCGCTAAGCTAGCTTCGTTTTTTCTTACCTTGAAAGCTGTGTGTCTGCTACTTCCTGTTGTAGTGAAAAAGACGTCGGTTTTAAAAAGTCTTCTTGTTGTAAAAAGTCTTCTTGTTGCAAACAATAAATCATCCGTGTTTTTAATTCATGTCGAGCACGAGCTGCTTGGTACAAACCGTGTTAAAAACACAGCAGGCGTTGTGTTGGACAGACCTGACATGGGTCCTCCTGACAAGATTTAGCGGACCTATTTCCGCCTGCGTAAAACTGTGTCATTGTGACTAGTCAAAATTATAAT
>JBBPBX010108198.1:0-11192 GCA_038048925.1 Garcialebias charrua
GTACCGACACAGGTCACATGACCTGAGGTCAACTGATGGA
Organism: Garcialebias charrua; assembly: GCA_038048925.1. Classification (NCBI taxonomy): domain Eukaryota; kingdom Metazoa; phylum Chordata; class Actinopteri; order Cyprinodontiformes; family Rivulidae; genus Garcialebias; species Garcialebias charrua. Next base: position 41 of record JBBPBX010108198.1, read on the forward strand.
CCGACACAGGTCACATGACCTGAGGTCAACTGACTGACCGACACAGGTCACAAGACCTGAGGTCAAGTGACGGACTGACACAGGTCACATGACCTGAGGTGAACTGACGGACCAACACAGGTCACATGACCTGAGGTCAAGTGACGGACCAACACAGGTCACATGACCTAAGGTCAAGTGACGGACCAGCACAGGTCACACAACATGAAGTCAACTGACGGACCAACATAGGTCACATGACCTGAGGTCAAGTGACGGACCAACATATGTAGCCCACTGAAAGGGACCGGGGGATTTAGAAGCCAAGTTCACTTGCGCAAAAAAGCGCAGCCTTAAGGCCCCAATATACCTGTTTCTTTTGCCTCACGCCGCTCGGCGCCGTGGGAGCGCCGTGGGAGCGCCGCGGCAAAAGCCTTTGATCACGGGCGTGAACGCGCCAAGGTCGGATTTTACTACGCCTACGCGCGCGCGTTGATAAACTGCCTCGCGTGTCAGCAAATGACCAATCAGCGACCTCAATTTGTCCTGCTCTGCCCGGCTGCAGCTGCACTCAGAGAGCTGCGCTTGCACAGAGTATAAAAGGGCTGCCGGTGCGCAGCACACGCGAGTCCAGCGGCGTGAGGCAAAAGAAACAGGTATATTGGGGGCTTTAGTCAAATTAGTGTGCCCCCTCCTGTGGTGCGCCAGTAATGGCCTTATTTACAAAACAAAAGCGCCTGTTAACAGCTCATTATAGGATGTTAGCTAAAATCCTTCGGGTCACTCGACCCGTCTCTGGGTTCCAAAGGTAGAAATGCTGAATGACCCTTCTCTGGGACTTCTAGTGTTAGAGGTTTTTCTGGGTATGTTCCACTATTAGGAGGCCCTGGGGAAGACCTAGAACTTGCTGGAGGGATTGAATTTCCTCTGGCCAGGGAAGAATTAGGGTTCCCTTTCAGTCATGTCTCTCGGTGCAACATATGCTATGGGAATTGCACCCCCGCACGATTACCTGAAGGAATAAATTCACGCCTTTACGGCAGGGACGTCAGCGTCGCCAGAGGCCCCGCCCTCTGGGTACTTAAGCCGCTGACGCCCATCCATCAATCTCTTTTTCCCTTCACCTCGCTTAAACCTGAACTCTCTCTCTCTTCGCGGGACTTTTCTGCTGCTTCATTGCTCGACCAAAGGTGAGCTTGCTCACTACACAGAGATCACAGAGAATTAGTCCTGCATACTGCTGGACTAACGAAAGCTAGTCCAGCACATTTTTCCTTAACCCCGAAGTTTTCTCTTCTCCTCTTTCCGCAGACTGCTTCGCTCGAAGGCGCTAACTGCGTCACACCGCTACCTCTGCTAATTCGTAGCAGGCTAACCAATGAAAGCGACGCAACGGAGTAGATGTCTCAAATAAAGAGAAAAAAGATATTGGAAGGACTCACTTGTCTTATCTCGGACATGCCTCCGGAGAAAGCAAAGCGAAAGACAAGACTTCCAAAAAAGACCAGCAGAGCGGCAAGCCCATCCTCGCGCGCCTGCCCCAGCGGATGCGGTTTTTCCCTCTCAGCGACGGACACCCATGAGGCCTGTCCCGTCTGCTTGGGGATGTTACACGCAAACATGGTGCTGGATGCACCCGAGTCTTGCCCACACTGCAGCCAGATGCTGGGGACGGTGACGAGGCACCTGGCAGACTTCGTCGCCAAGGCCATGGGGGCTGCTGCGGCGCCAGCAGACCCGGACACAACTGAGGCTCTCACTCCCATGCCGGAGCTCGAGAGCATGGCTTTAGACGACAGCACACGAGTCGAATGGGGCGACTGTCCAGATGTGCTGTCCCCCATGATGGACTTAACAGTCGAATTTGACACACGAGGCATGATGAACGAAGACAAGATCTCAATTTCAGCCTCAGGCGAATTTTCTGCGGATGACGCCAACGTCAGTTATGGGGAACAGGGAGAAGACCTCTCTCAAACCCCGGTGCCTGTGCTCCCAGAGACTGACTTTTGTTTGTTTGTTTATTTATTCATTTCGTTTCCATTAAAAAACAATACAATTTCAAGAGAAAAAAACAATATAAAATACCTATAATATGAAAGGCAGCAGAAGAATTAAATTTTATCGATTATGCCCCTTCTTAACAAAATCAATTTAAATAATCAATTCAAGCGATAATCACAAATAATACAACAACCCCCAAAACTTATCAATTATTCTTTATATTTCCCTAATATTAACTAACTTAGCTATATCTCATCAGCATTATATTCTTGATCTTTTTCTTAAATACAAATAATGATTCCTCATTTTTAATATCATTATTCAAACCATTCCATAAATTAATTCCCCTCATTAAAGTAGACCTACCCCGCAAACTTGTTCTAAACTTTGGCTTAACAAAAATATCTGTTCCTTTTAAATTATAGCAACTGCTCCTTTTTACAAAATACGCTTGTACGTTCGATGGTAAATTGTGATTCTGAGCCCTGTACATTAGTAATAGAATAAAGTAGTCCACCAAATCATAAAACTTGAGCAATTTCAGTTGATAAAATAAAATACTTGAAGGATGACAATAATGTTTTCTTGAGATAATTCTTACAGCTCTTTTTTGTAAAATAAAAATAGACTTGGTTACAGTTTTACAAGCTGTACCCCAGACACCAATACAATAAATTAAATTTGGTACAACAATTGTATTATACAGCAAACACAAAGCCTTGTCAGTCAGTAAGTCCCTCGTTTTATATAGTACTGCCATGGACTTAGACATTTTAGTTCTTACAAAATTAATATGTTTTTTCCATGACAATTTATCATCGATAATTACACCCAAAAACTTTACTTCATTCACTCTTTGTATCTCCACACCATCAATTTTGAAAAGAAAATCCATAGTTGACTTTTTTTTACTAAATATCATATAATTAGTTTTTTCCACGTTCAGTGATAACTTGTTTAATTTAAACCAAGTTTGAATTTTGTCAAACTCCATCTTCATTAATTCAAACGTCTGATTCAAGTCTCTACCCAAGCATAAGAAAGTAGTATCATCTGCAAATAAAATACACTTAAGAATCCCAGACACCTTAATTAAATCATTTACATATAAAATAAACAACTTAGGCCCAAGCACCGAACCTTGTGGTACTCCACACAAAATACTGCATAGTTGAGATCTAACATCATCAATCTGTACAAACTGTTTTCTGCCTTTCAAATAACTAAATATCCACTGTATGGCTAGACCTCTAATACCGTACTGTTGCAATTTTTCAAGTAAAATGGTGAGGTCAATCATGTGCGTAGCCAGGGGCGGTTCGCCCGGTTCGAACGAACCGCCCAATTTGCCTATGAAGTCCAATCTAGTCATTCTATGAGGGGCGGAACGAGAAGGTTCCGGAGTTTTGCTGTGAGCTTCAAAGAGACATGAAGACGTCCCAAAGAGCTGAATGAATGCCTGTCACCCGCCAAGGACAGTCATTCAGCTAAGGATTGTATAACATGCCGTTATGAATCCACTTCGAACGAGCGTAAGCTCAAGACTTTGTTTATTCCTTCATGGAATAAGTTTATCTTGAAGTCAGAGGCCTGAAGCTGACACATTTTCTGATGGTCGATGCGGAAACCAGGAGACGTTGGAAACGTAAACGAATAACCTGCTCAGAGGTGCTGGTTCCCACACGGACCCGTACATCTGAAAAGCTACAAGGTCTTCTCTCTTACCGGGCTGTCGTCAAAAGGTAAAGAGCTGTTTACAAACGTACCTGGATTTTAGCAGAAGTCGGATGAGAAGTGTCACTTTGGTCTCATGCTCACAATAATTTCCTTTAAACCATCTCTCCTCCTATTCTTTTCCCTCTCAATCTAAGCTGGAAACTAATTAAGTTAAAGAGCCCTCAGACTAAATATGTTTAACATCTAGTATTTATGTCTGTTGTTATAATTCAAGTGTGCTGACGTAGTAAATTGAAAGAAAGTGAAATCATGTCAATCAAGTGTAATGGTGTTAATTTAGTGATTTATTTTAAATAAATGGTAGTGTCGCCTGGCATACCAACTAAGTTAACGTCTTTGTCACTTAATGGCTTTGTTTATTTATCCATCATAAAGATCACAGAAATATTGGGTAAACTGAAAAAGAAAAGAATCCGTGAAATTACTATTCAATCTGAATAAGTAAATTAATTAAGGTAAAGAGGTCAGTATTAAGAGTGACCTCCTGTTAAAATCCTTTAGTTACATCTGGGTGGCACTATATGTGTTTAAAGACACAATATATGGTCTCCCTCATGTTTCTTACATCTGGTGGCCCGTACGGGGAAAAGAGGTTTCACTAGAAGCTTAAAAACTCATCTAAAGCCATCTAAACTGTCTAACAACATAGATTTGTCTCTGACAAGAACGTGGTTCGAGCGTTTATCACTGACACACTAGAAACTAATTCTGAAAAGGTTGTTTTTAGTTTAAATACTGAATGAAATAAATCAGTCTCCACGTGATAAAATTAAGACTCGAAGCTGCCCCCTGTTGGTTAAAAGACGTTGACAGATGAGTTTTCTCAAAAACATCATAAAAAAGTCAGCATTTTTATGGTGAAATTACCAGCTTAAAAATTGTTCTGTACACTAACAGAAAATCCTGTTTATTTTAAATAAAAAATTTAGAACAACAGAGGTACAGACAAACATTTTTGCTTATTTTACAAATAAAAGAATTTAAAATAACAAACAAAAAGTACACTTCTCGCTCCAAATACATTCTCTTGAAAAAAGAATTAAACAAATCTGCTAAATTTTGATTCAAACTAAATCAAAACATAACGATGGCAGACGAAGAAGAAGTAGATATGGAGCTGGTTACAGACTCAGGTGCAGACCCAGAGGTGAATCCTCCTGAATCAGATCATGAATCAAATCCTGAATCGGACAAAGAGTCAGATGCAGAATCAGGTCCAGAGCCAGTGGACCCTGATCCTCAAGGCCCGGATCAAAAGGCTGAAGTTGATGGGCCAGACTGGATTGATAAGGTTTTAGGACAGCTTGCAGGAATATTTACAGATTATGGTAAAACGATGCCTGAAATGAATCCACCAACGTTATGCTCTGAACTGACAAAAGTGGCAAGCGGTGGCTCGAAAAAGGAAGCAAAAAAGGTCAGTATGGAGCGCTTAGCAAAGCTGGCCCTGTTACTAAAGGCAAGGTTGGACCAGGAAGTCAGGGAAAATTCAGCTCTAGAGCATGATTTGAAGCGTGAACAAAGAAAACGTAAGGCGGAAAGATCAACATTAAATGTTGATTTACAACTAGCTCGAGCTGAAGCTGACAAACTGCAGGTGGAGGTTCAGTCACTAAAACAGTCTCAGGCGAACGATAAGACTCAACTGGTTTGCGATCTTAAACAGGCTGAGATTGAACGTTTAACTAAAAGTTTACAGGAGACAGGGGAGATACGGAATGACCTCATGAAATGCCAAGACCATACTTTAAAGTTATACGAGGCGACCAAACAGCAAATTCTCAGGATTAATGCTCAACATGATGCGGCCGTTCTTGAAAAAGAAGAACTCCACAGTCGGTGTTGTGACTTACAACGCGAGTCTATAGACAACCGAGCGGCATTAAAAGAATGCAGGGAGAAGCTGGCCTCAACTGAATACAAATTAAACCAAGAAAAGAAAAAACGTCTGGCATTAATTAAGGGTCAGTCTCTAGATGAGCCCAGACCTCCAACACCACCGCCTAGAACACCAACACCACCGCCTAGAACACCAACACCGCCGCGCCGTCCCTTAGGGCCTCTAAAACCGACAATCCCACCGGATGCACCGGTAAGTGGATCTGATAAAAACCCACAAATACCTCTATCAATGGCTGAACTACGGAATATGGCGAAAAGCATTCAAACCTTCGCTCCTGGCCCGATGGGCTCACATGAAACCAAGATCTATCTCGATGACCTTGATTTCCAGCTTCAACGCTTCCCAGAAGCTACAGCTGATGATAGAATCTGTCTGTTAAGGTTAACATCGGACAGGACAGTGCATGCTTTTATGAAGCGTCAACGAGAAGCAGTGATGAAAGACTACAGTCTTCTCTGTGCTGCGCTGATAAAGGAGTTTACTCCTTGCACGGGGCCCGATGGCATCATAGCAGCAGCTAACATCAAGCAAGGTAGGAATGAACACCCAAGGTCATATTATGACCGAATATTCCGTGCCTATTTCGGGGACAGATGCGAACCTGAAATGGAGGAGGAGGTAGGGTTTAAGTATATTTTCAGCCAAAACCTCTGCCCTGACATAAGGGAGAAAGTTCATGTCAGCGCGAACTACAAAAGGAGGTCCATCGATGAAATAAGAGAGTGTGCGATAGATGTTTTTACAGGTCGCACACCAAACAAAACACCCTTTGAGGTGTGCCCGGGTGAGATGGTCAAATCCAACTCACTAGAGCTGGAAGGGGCGCGGAAAACGACTCCTTCTCCTACAAAAGGTGAGAAAAAACAGAATTTTCGACCTGACAAAACACGTAGCGAAGGTGTCCGCTGGAACTATGACCCGAAGTGGCTCAGACAAGACCCAGAGTTCGGAAGACGATATCAAAAGGGGGGTGCACGTCCTAAGGATAAGAAAGATGGTCACAAGAGTAAACCATATAATAATGGGTGGTCCCGACAGGAACCCCCAAGTCAAGGACAAGCCCCTCCTACCCCTCGAACAGAACAGTCCGAGACAGGCAAAAAATCGCAAAAGTTCCAGAGGAAAGGCCGTAGCCCTCTGTCCCCAGAAGACATGGAGAACATACGTCAGATGTTCGAAGTGTGGGGTAATACAAAAAATGAGAACAAACCTGGTGTGATGTGTAGCACTATCATTGATAGTAACTCTGAGCACACAAATAACATCAATGCCACAATTGATGACAATCACCAAGATACTGATGGTCAGGCTCCTGGCAATCAGGGTAACGACAGTCAACAGAACGTTAAATGTATCCATGACATCGTTGTTACGGAGTCCGAGAACCCCTCGTCTGTAAAAGGGGGGGAAAGCTCACTCACCAATGATAGTGGCTCGCCACAAACTGAACACCCAGACCCATGTGTGTCTGCACTACCAGTACTGATAAATGAAAGTCACACAGTCAGGGGTAGACGTGATAAACGTCGGAGAAAACCTGATAGGTTCCTGTGTAACATTATCAGAAAGGGGCCCGCGAAGAAAGCTTACCTGTCCATCACGTTGGAAGGGGTCCTCACAAAAGAGGCCCTCTTGGATGGTGGGGCAGACATAACCATTATGTCACCCACACTGTTGGAAGAGCTACGGCTAGCTGCTAACGGTGTTGACAGGGAAATACCCCTCAAAGAATGTGCTATAGTCTTGCAGGGCCTCTCGGATACGAGTACAACCCTGACAGCTATAGCCATGGTTCACATGCAGATTGGTGAAACGACATTGTACCACCCGGTACACGTGTCCACCGTTGACTCATTCCCATTTTTGGTTGGCCAAGACTTTATAAACCGCTTTGACGCGATTATAGATTATGGCGATCAAACAATGTGGACCAGAGTGAGCCAACCACTGCCGATCGATATGCCTACACAAGGTGACACTGACTGTTTAACAGCAGGTACCTCAGAAGGCACAAGGGAATCCTCAACCGAGAGCACAATCCCGGTAAGTGAACCTTCCAAAATAGGTGAGGCAGAAGAGGCCCAACAAGAGAGCCCCCTCTGCGAGCTGAAACAGTTGGCGCTCACCGAACACTACCTACCACAGGTAGTCAAAGGTGTTGAGATCCAAGGATCCCACACCGATGATGCTGTTCTATCTCCTTGGACGGAGAAATCAGCGATCAGCCAAGCTGTCTATGGAACCTTGGTTAAGAAACAGTTGGGTCTAGATATGAACAAAAAGGCTTTCCGCTTTTCGTTAGACCCCAACGATAAACAGGTAATGACCGCAATAGGGATCATTGACCTGAAACTAATCTGGAACCAACGAGAACTGGATCACCCGTTCCTCGTGGTCCCGAACTTACCACATGCAACCTACATAGGCTCCGACATTTTGGTAAGATTAGGTGTCCGAGTGGACATCAACAACAATGTACTGTGGTCACTAGACACGGCCACAAAGGACTCTCCTGTGCTGACCACAGAGAACCTTAAGGCTGGACAGACCATTCCAGAGGTCTGTCAGATTGCTAACAGCCATAACACTGCGGTACCACCTCAGGTTATGAACAAGCCAGTGATGTGTCACATCATGAAAGGACAAGCTATTAGCACAAAACAGGCATACTTTCAACCATCTCCTATGTTTTTCAACTTAGGACTGTCCATGGAGGCCACATGCCAAGTGACCCTCGACTGCAGAACCACGACTGTTGCTGTGTGCAACACAAGCACAGAAGAGGTACTGATCCCAAAAAACACACAGCTAGGATGGTTGATCTCTACTGATTTTCATGATTTTGAGCTAAGCATTCCATTTCTGGGAGGACTCCCAGAAAACTTGATCCCAAATCAACACACGGGGCAAGTCTTGTTCACGAAACCAACACAGGCCATAGCTCTTTTCTCCCCCACTGAGTCCGACCAGGACACTGTCCGCAGGTTCGGTTTCAACAAAGGAGACAGTCTATGCCCCCAAACTTACAGTGCACTACCTGTTGACAGGTTTTACGACACTGAAGGGGACTCACTGGAGCTCCCCAAAGAACAAGAACCCCTCTCAGTTGCTTCACAGATTGACCAGGTGGTCGCCCAAGCCGACGCCCTGAAAACTGATGAAGAAAGGGACAAACTTCGCAAAGTTCTTCTAAAATATGAGAGATCATTCTCGACTGACTCGATGGATTGTGGGTTGACCACGCTCCACACAGTGAGCATCCCAACCCCGCCTAATGCTCCCCCTGCATTTGTCAGACAGTACAAGATTCCTCTGGCAGCACATCAACCTATCAGAGAAATCATTAATGACCTGTTAGAAAAAGGTATCATCCGATACTGTAACAGCACTTACTCTGCGCCTTTATGGCCGGTGTTAAAACCAAATGGTAAGTGGAGACTCACTATAGACTACCGAAAGCTAAACAAACAAGTTCCCTTATCCAGATGGCCTATGACGCAACTCCAACAGGAACTGCCCAAGGTCACCAATGGTAAGTACTTCTCGACCCTCGACGTCGCCTCTGGTTTTTGGACCATCCCTGTGCGCGCCGAGGACCAGTACAAACTAGCTTTCACTTTTGGTGGCCGTCAGTACACCTTTAACAGGTGTCCCTTTGGCTACGCTAACTCACCTGCAGAGTTCAACATCTTCTTGAACAAAGCATGTCCAGACGCCCACGAGCGTGGGACACTGATCTACGTGGACGATGTCCTTTTGAGGCAGCCAACACTGGACTCACATTTGGCTGAGATCGACCACGTTCTGAATCAGCTGACAACTGCTGGTGCTAAGATATCACTGTCAAAATGCCAATGGTGCAGAACCAAAGTGGACTACGTTGGCCTACTTGTAGGTCCTGACGGAGTACAACCACAGCTGACTCGCACCCAAGGCCTCGACAATCTCAAAGTCCCCACCAATCTCAAAGAACTACAAAGTTTTCTGGGCGTGTGTAACTACTCGAACCAATTCATCGAAAACTATGCGGACCTTGCGAAACCACTGACTGAACTCCTTAAAAAAGACGTACCATTTGTTTGGACTGACAAACAGCAACAGGCAATGGACGCTCTTATAAACAGGATCAAGTCAGCCCCATGTTTAGTCTACCCAGACTACAACAAAGAGTTTTACTTGGAAGTGGGCTTCTCAGCTCATTGCATAAGTGCAGGTCTGTACCAAATACACGACAGAGACAAACGTGTGGTAGCCTACGCCAGCAAGACGATGGCAGGCCCCGAGTTGAGATTCTCAGACTGTGAGAAAGCTCTACTGACCACAGTGTGGGCAGTAAAGCATTTCTCCAGCTACATTGGTGGACAGAAAATCATTGTGGAAACACAACACCAGCCAGTGACATTCCTGAACAGCCAACGCATCAGAGATGGTGTGGTAACAAACTCACGTGTTGCAACGTGGCTCATGGCGCTTCAAAGTTTTAACCTAGACATACGTTATGGTCAAAACAAGAAGTCTCATCTGGGGACGGACTTGGCAATCTGCCAGAAGTGTACACAAGATGTACCAGCCACCCAGCCGCCGGTTGAGGAAAAAACCCCAGTAACTGAAGACCCGAATCACCACTTCTTTGATGACAATATCTGCAAAGATATGACAACATTGTACGTGGATGGATCTTCATTCCTCCGCGACAAAATCTGTAAGGCAGGTGTTGGAGGAGTTCTCCTCCAAGACCAAGAACAGATAACTTTCAGCTACAAATTAGGCTCTCAGACTTCTCAGTACGCTGAGATTGCAGGAATCCTAATAGCTCTCCAGATGGTAGTAGAACGCTCCATCAAGACGCTAGTCATCTGCACTGACTCTAACTATGCTCGTTTAAGTTTCGCTTGTCACCTCGCTGTGTGGAAACTGAATGGTTTCCTAACAAGCGACAGGAAAGTGGTCAAACACAAAGAGCTTTTCATAGCGTGTGATCACTTGGTGACATCACACGACTTACAGATCTACTGGAAGAAAGTTCCAGGGCATTCTAGAGTCCCAGGCGATGACAAGCACTACAATGACATTGCAGATTCCTTAGCCAAGGAAGGAGCCGACGAAGGTCCTCTATGGTCCTTCGACCCCTCCTGGTTAATCGAGACTCTGCCAGCACAACCTTCAGTCAGGGTTATGGCAGTCACACGTGCACAGGCCGCAACCAGACCTGCTGACAACGCAGTCTCTGTACGACCCGCACTGACTGACCCAGACATCATCCAACTACAGAAGTCGGATCCTGCTATCAACTCCATGATACTGTACCTAACTGATCCGAACAAAAATAGCCCGTCTAAAGACAACCTGGATTCCGATCCTGACCTTAAAGTCCTTTATCAGCTGCGCAAACAGCTAAAACTAATCAAAGGCATCCTAACTTTCGCTCATGGACCAACGTCCTCACCTGTGTTCGTGGTTCCCCATGACCAAAGGGGGGTGATGTTAGTTCATGCCCATGATCTCCCGTCCGCAGGACACAAAGGAGAT
>JBBPBX010108199.1:0-11192 GCA_038048925.1 Garcialebias charrua
TCAAAGAACTACAAAGTTTTCTTGGCGTGTGTAACTACTCGAACCAGTTCATAGAGAACTATGCAGACCTTGCAAAGCCACTGACTGAACTCCTTAAGAAAGACGTTCCATTTGTCTGGACTGACAAACAGCAGCAGGCTATGGACGCTCTTATAAACAGGATCAAGTCAGCCCCTTGTTTAGTCTACCCGGACTACAACAAAGAGTTTTACTTGGAAGTGGGCTTCTCAGCTCATTGCATAAGTGCAGGTCTATACCAGATACACGACAGAGACAAACGTGTAGTAGCCTACGCCAGCAAAACGATGGCAGGCCCCGAATTGAGATTCTCAGACTGTGAGAAAGCTTTACTGACCACAGTGTGGGCAGTTAAACATTTCTCCAGCTACATTGGTGGGCAGAAAATCATTGTGGAAACACAACACCAGCCAGTGACCTTCCTTAACAGTGAACGCATCAGAGATGGTGTGGTGACAAACTCACGTGTTGCAACGTGGCTCATGGCACTTCAAAGTTTTAACCTAGACATCCGTTATGGTCAGAACAAGAAGTCTCATCTGGGGACGGACTTGGCAATCTGCCAGAAGTGTACACAAGATGTACCAGCCACCCAGCCGCCGGTTGAGGTAAAAACCCCAGTAACTGAAGACCCGAATCACCACTTCTTTGATGACAATATCTGCAAAGATATGACAACATTGTACGTGGATGGATCTTCATTCCTCCGCGACAAGATCTGCAGAGCAGGTGTTGGAGGGGTCCTCCTCCAAGGCCAAGAGCAGATAACTTTCAGCTACAAATTAGGATCTCAGACTTCTCAGTATGCTGAGATTGCAGGAATCCTAATAGCTCTCCAGATTGTAGTAGAACGCTCCATCAAGACGCTAGTCATCTGCACTGACTCTAACTATGCTCGTTTGAGTTTCGCTTGTCACCTCGCTGTGTGGAAACAGAACGGTTTCCTAACAAGCGACAGAAAAGTGGTCAAACACAAAGAGCTTTTCATAGCGTGTGATCACTTGGTGACATCACATGACTTACAGATCTACTGGAAGAAGGTTCCAGGGCATTCTAGAGTCCCTGGCGATGACAAACACTACAATGACATTGCAGACTCCTTAGCCAAAGAAGGAGCCGACGAAGGTCCTCTATGGTCCTTCGACCCCTCCTGGTTAATCGAGACTCTGCCAACACAACCTTCAGTCAGAGTTATGGCAGTCACACGTGCACAGGCCGCGGACAAACCTGCTGACAACGCAGTCTCCGTACGACCCGCACTGACTGACCCTGACATCATCCAACTTCAGAAGTCGGATCCTGCTATCAACTCCATGATACTGTATCTGACTGATCCGGACAAGAACACTCCGTCTAAAGACGAACTGGATTCCGATCCAGACCTTAAAGTCCTTTATCAGCTGCGCAAACAGCTTAAACTACTCAAGGGCATCCTGACTTTCGCTCATGGACCAACGTCCTCACCTGTGTTCGTGGTTCCCCATGACCAAAGGGGGGTGATGTTAGTTCATGCCCATGATCTCCCGTCCGCAGGACACAAAGGAGATAAAGCCACGCTGACGGCATTAAAACAAATTGCCTATTGGCCTGGAATGAAAAAGGATGTCAAGGACTACATTGAAGGGTGCGTGGTCTGTGGCCAGTTTCAGCCAACCAGACCACTTCACAGAGCACCACTGCAAAGCAGAGGCATTGCATTCCCATGGTCTGACCTCCAGATCGACTGGGTTGGACCACTCACTAAGAGCTCTAGAGGAAATAAATATTTTCTCACGGTAACCTGTGCATTTACCAAATGGGTAGAATGCCTACCAGCTCCTAACGACACAGCACAAACAACTGCTATGTTGTTAATGAATCATATATTCTCAAGGTTTGGACTTCCCCTTCGGGTGAACTCAGACCAAGGTACACACTTCACAGGTGAAGTGATGAAAGAACTGTGGAAGACGCTAGGCGTCAAGGCCAACTTTCATGTCGGCTACCACCCACAGGCTTCAGGCCAAGTTGAGAGAGCAAACAGAACTGTGGTGAGTATTTTGAAGAAATACGTGGCTGCAAACCACAAGGACTGGGATGTGAAACTCCCTCTGGTCCTCATGGCCATAAGAGCCACTCCACACACATCAACTGGCATCTCTCCCTTCGAGATGATGACCGGTCGACAGATGACTCTCCCTCTACACCTGTTGTACCAACCAGGCGACGCCGTCATGGCGACAGCCTACACTACACAACAATACATGAAAGATTTGAATGTACACCTCAGAAACACTTTTGCTTTCGCCCAGAAAAACCTGGAAAGGTCCGCTGAAGGACGCAAGGCGTACTATGACCAGAAGGCCTCTCACAATGAACTCCAAGTGGGAGACAGAGTCTGGTACTATACGTTCGCCCCAGCAACCGGGAAAGGAGAGTCCGGGACCGGAACTCTCGCCCGCAAACTAATGCCCAGGTGGACTGGACCTCATCTGATAACAGACAAAGTGTCCTCAGTCGTCTACGAAATCAAAATCAGCAAAGGCCGCAAAGAGCCAATTGCTAAATGGGTACATCGAAATCAGATCAAACCTTACAAGGCGTTCAATGACTCCACAAAAGACAAAGATCTCACAAACTCACCGACTTCATGGGATAATAAGGTCGTCCAAACACAAGTTAGTAAATAAACTAATCAGGTTTAAACTACCATATTTCCCACCCTATAAGTCGCATTGTCCAACTTGAACTTAGAAACGCTAAGTCCAACACCCACAACAAAAACTAATCTTAACAACCATTTAAATCCACAAGATTTAAGTTGACCTCGGTCATAAAGTTGAGACCTGTTTTCTTGTGTGTTGCACTTTGGAATCTGACGACAAGAGTGTGTCGAAGCAGTGAAACGTTGTTTCCTTGTTGTTTAGTCATTACTGTTGTCATTATTTGAGATATTGTTGTGGTTCTGGACACTCCCAGCCAAAAAAGGTTTTGTATTAACATTGATTAATGCATAAGATGGATCTAACTATGCCAACATGCAGTTCGTTTTGTTAAATCTCAACCGTTGAAGAGTCAATGTAGTTTAAAGCTACTCAAGGTACCATAAACTACACTGGCCTCACGATTTCTAAATTGAACCGATTCGATCGTTTCTATTCTAGATTATCTATTCATTTTGATGAGTCTCGCCATAGACTTCAAAATTTATTAGGTACACCAAATCCTACGTCGTTCGTCTAAAAGACAACAGACATTTAGATCAAACTATATTTCATTTTTCTACTTTAGTTTAACCTAAACTAAGTAATGAATGGAGGAATAGTTTGGAATTAGAGGCCTTCGTTACAGAAGCCCTCCAAAATTCTATAGGTATAGATCCCTATATCTAATTTACAGAATTGATCCACCCCTTAATTGGTAATTATAGCTGATCTAAACCATGATAGCTTACATACCAGGTGCATATAGGTAGGGCCTAATGTAAAATCCCAATCATAAGCCCACCTAAAACCACATAATTGCATGACACATAGAACCAGAGTGGCACTGACTGGAGACCAACCAGCCAACAACCTTCGATGTGGGGACCTGCAGCTCCAACGCTTGGTCTTCAACCTTCATCCAAGGATCGCCTCCTCTGCGTCAATCGAGGGATCCCCTCTACATGCTGATTATGAAAACAATTGTTGCTGATCAATCAACAAAACTAATCGTTGTGGATTTACTGCTGTGGGATTACCGCTGTGGATTATAAGACTTTGTTTTCCAAAGGATCACAGACTTTGTTTTCCAAGAGTTAACAGACTCAGTTTTCCGAGGGATTAAAAGCTTACCGCAATGGGATTACCTACGAACAGTATGGAAGTTCCAAAAACTTTATGGGATTATAATTTTTGATTTTTTCTTTTCCACTCGCCGGATTACTTCAAGATCAGAGACAGTTCAAGGTTTCCTTTCGTGTTGGACCCCATCCCCAACGACTGGCGATGGCTTCCAAAAGGGGGGAGATGTAGTGGACATGACCTTGTCCACTTTTAAGACACCTGTGTACTTTTGAACTGTCCAGTGATGACCTTTACTGACCTCTCAGTAAAGCAGGACATTTAACACAATTATTCCATTAGTTATAATCTGAGGACATATAGTCACTAAAAGAGACTATTTCTATATCTTGATTTTATTCTAATGTAATCAAGAATAACTTTTCTCATTTTCATGATATGTGCTTTTATGCTGTGTTATTCTGAAATGTGTTAATTACTGTCTTCACTGCTGTGTTTAAAGGTGAAGCCTTCGGGTCACAGAGACCGGACGGTTTTGTTTAGAAACTCAGAGACAGTCTGATGAGCAGGGCTCCAGCGTTATCTGTCTTTTTTCCTAAACATTTCTCTCTGCTGCTGGCTTGTAACCTTGGGTTTGATAAAGCAAGTGAACTCCTCTCTGTGTTCCTGCTTTTAAGTTCTAACTGTGCGGAAACGCTTCAGTCTTTGAATGGACAAAGAGTTTGAATGGACGGAGACCTGAAAGCTCTCTGCCTTGCAGCTGGTCAAGCTTGGTCAAGAGCCAAAGACTAACTTGTCAGCTAGAACTGATGGACGTCTCCATCCAGTTCCCCGAGCAAAAGCTCCAAAGTTCTTAATGAACTTCCTTTGAGAAACATCTCGTCTTGAAGTCAGCCAGAAGCTGCCACATGTTTCTGACGGCTGACGCGGATCCGAGGAGACGTTGGAAGTAAACGACCAGTTCAGACGTACGAGGGCCGGAAGGACTCCGTGCACCTGGGAGGCTGGCAATATCTTTATCAGACGCATCGTCAAAAGGTAAAGAGCGGTTTACAAACGTACCTGGGATTTAGCCGAAGTCGGATGGAATGTGTCATCTCTGGTTACACTCGAGATAAATAACTTAATCTCTCCAACCTCTTATTCCTCCTACTCTTTCCCCTCTCTATCTAAGCTGGAAACTATATTTTTAAGCTAAAAGAGCCCACAGACTAAATATGTTAACATCCAATATTTATGTCTGTTGTGTTGAATTTAAGTGTGCTGACGTTTTAAATTGAAAGAAAGTGAAATCATGTCAATCAAGTGTAATGGTGTTAATTTAGTTGATTTATTCTAAATAAATGATAGTGTCTCTTTGACATATCAAACTAAGTTAACGTCTTTGTCACTTAATGGCTCTGTTTATTTATCCATCATAAAGATCACAGAAATATTGAATAAACTGAAAAAGAAGAGAATCCGTGAATTTACTATTCAATCTGAATAAGTAGATTAATTAAGGATAAAGAGGTCAGTATTAATATTGACCTCCACTTTAATTCTTACACATAATTATTAATAATGAACATTATTATTAAAAATTCTAATTATCAATATTTATAATTATTTATCACTAAACAATAATTAATATTAATAATAAATATTAATAGTAGATAATTATTAACATTAATTATTATGTTAATTATTATTATTACTAATTAATAATAATAGGTGATAAAAGGTAATAACAAGTGCCTTCCTTGCATCTTGAACCAAAATGGCTCCACACGTCACTCAGTTTCCGTGAAGAGTTTTCTCCTATTCATTTCCTATGGGAAATTTGGCATCTTCGTTAATAAATTATGTCACCATGGTAACTACGAATGCCAATAAAAGTAATTGTACACTTCCCGGAGCCGGACCGGTCGTTTTGATATAACTTTTGTGGAGGTAGACATTGTGGCTCCGGCCACATTAACGGAGATAGAAGTGTAGACACACTTTCGAGGTGTAGAATAGCATGGCATTCACCAATGAGTGAGTTAACCGGGAGTTGTAAAAATAAAAAAAAGTCAGATTACTAGATAAAAGATCACAACGGGCAAAGTGGGTCAAACCGGAGGGACTGGAGGTGGTTCGCCATCTGCCAACAATCCCACCCAGTGAGTGAGAACACATTCTCAATGAAGACACACCTGCACTTGAGTAGAACCAAATAGAAACAAAGCTAATGGAGTCGAGCTTAACAATGGAGAAGCAGCTATAGCCTCTCCTGGGAGTCCTCTGGGTCTTCCACAGGGTCTCAGTTGGACATGTCCAGAACACTTCAGTTCAGGGTTGATCATTACCAGATACTCAAACCACCTCAAATGGCTCCTCCAGTGTGGATGAAGAGTAGCTCTAGTCTCTCTTGGATAACTGAACATCTCACCCCATCTTAAAGGAGAGTGTTCTGTACAGTAAACCCAGTTTGACTGCTTGTATCTGCGATCTCGTTCTTTCAGTCACTTCCCAGAGTTCCTGACAATAAGTTGGGGTAAAAATGTAGATTGACCATTTTGCCTAGCAGCTGAGCTGCTTCTTCAACACAACGGACCGGCACAGCGTCTGCAACACTGCTGAAGCTGCACTCTATTCTTCCCTCACTCATGAACAAAACCCCAAGACGCTAGAACTCCTCCGCTTGAGGCAGAACCTCACTCCCAACCCTGATTTGGTTCATGGGATTTTCAAATTGCTGCATTCTGTTTTACATTTGACATGTTCCTAACCTTTGTAGAATTGGGGTTACCGTATTTTCCGGAATATAGGTTGCAGCTTTTTATCATTTTTGCATGCCCTGTGACCTATATTCAGGTGCAACCTATTTATGGGTTTTTATAAAATAAGCTGATTTGTAATCATTTATTAACAAAAATTAAACTGAGACACACTCTTACAATAATGTCAGCTAACAAATATATATTTTTAGGTGTTTATCCTGCTAAAATTATTCATTTATTAAAGAAAAGTTCAGCTCAGACACATATTTGCTATAATTTTTATCAAACAAATAATTGTTTTTAAGTGTTAATCTTCTTAAAAGCCTTGCTGTGTGCTCCTGTGGAAGAGACATTTGCAGCAGAGCTAAACAGGGTCCACATTTTGACGTAGGTGCGAGCTATATTCAGGTGCGACCTATAAATGGATTTTTCCAATTCTTTGGCAATAATTGGACAATGCGACCTATATTCCGGTGCGACCTATATTCCAGAAAATACGGTATATTTGGATCACTCGTGTGCTGCAGCTGAAAGGTATGATGGTCAATCTGTGTGGGCTTCGTCACAGACTCTGAAGGAGACAGAGGTCTCTGTGTTCTGGGTCAGTCTGTGTTCAGGCCAGGGTTGAGTCATTAGCCGTGTTTCCATCAAGGTTTCTTGATGCGCATTTTGAAGTATCGCATCAGAAAAGCTGAATGGAAACGGCACGATTCGAATTAACTTCCTCTAATTCTCAAAAAAGTTGATACGCTCGCTTGAGGTGGTTTTTGGGTTTTTCGAATCAGAGCCGATGCGCAAAACGAGAGATGGAAACAGATTTGCCGACTCAGTTCTGCCGTAGCGAACATTTACGTCACGTGACTTCGTCTCCGGACAACATGTAACATCGCTAAAACTAGTTGGCATGACAGAATAAATACAACTTGCCCGATAGCAACACATACCTGAAATATTCTCTCCATTTTGCCGAGATGTGTGGTCGGGTCCTGTTTTCAACCGCTACTTCCTGTTTACTGTAGACATGCGTAACGCTGACGTCTGACGTAATGACGCTGACGTCTGACGTAATGACGCTGACGTCTGACGTAATGCGCTTTGCGTGGCCTGGTGGATTCGCTTCAAGCCAGTTGATGGAAACACTTCTGATTCGCATTAATTTTTATTTACATTTTTGCGAAATTTCAAAAATTCGCTCAAAATTTGAATTGAAAATAGATGGAAACACGGTTAGAGTGAGTTGTGCTGACAACTGTCTAGCTTTACTCATGGTACCGTGTCTCGGTGGGAACTTTTCCTTCACCGTCACTCACCAGCTTTGATGCGGATGTTGGGGCTGCGGATCTTGCCGGCCTGGTTCTCGGCCGTGCAGAAGTAGTCGTTGTCGTGGATGTAGCTGTTGTAGGCCGAGGGCGAGAAGGGGTACAGCTGGAGGGTGCCATTGGCGTGCACGTGGCGGATATGGGGCACGTCGTAGATGTCGTCGCCAGTCGCCAGGTACCAGCGCAGGATGGCACCAGGGGTGCCCCCCGCAGGACAGGGCAGGGACACCCCCACGGAGCTGGAGTAGGTTACCCTCTGCAGGGAGGCGTTCACAAAGTACAGCCTGGTGGAGCCCACATCCTCACTGTGTACTGCAAACAGACACAACCCCATCAGCTGACAAACACGCCCAACAGTGAGCCACTGTTACACACACCCGAAAGAGTGACCCTTCAAACCCACCCGCTTCGGATGTTATCAACCATAAAATGGCCCTTATATATTATTATCATCCCCATTCCTAACGGTCAGAATGCCCCTACTGTAGCTACTAGGAGGTTTAAAGGTACGTTGTCACCGTTACAAGCGATGACAGCGGGCTCCGTCTTTAGCTACGTGTTAAAGTTTAGAGTAAAGCCTCTGGCGTTAGGTTTAGGGTCTTGGTTAGGTTTAGGCACAAGGGTAAGGGGGTTAGGTTCAGGGTTGGTCCTCGGGGTCAGGTTCAAGGTTAGGTTCAGGAAAACGGTAAGCTGAAAAAAAACAAAAACGCTACACTTCCGGGTTTACGGAAACACGCTGCCTACTCACAGCGATAACAACGCTGATAACGTTCTGTTAAACATGCTAGTAGGTAGATTGTGACCTATTCGCCACTACGAATGGGGATGATAACAGTTGATAACGCCCATTGTATGGACTGACAACATCCGAAGCCGCTGTCAAACCGGAAACACCCCCGCAACGAGGCGGGCATGTCCTTCAGACGTGTCGCAAAATAACCATGGAAAAATGTGTGTCAAACATCCAGCTGCAAACATCAGTCATGTGACAGAAAAAGCTGGGGATTTGGGCTAAAGCCTGCAATGGTTTAGGTGGATGGGAGGAGGCGAAGTGGGTGTGTGCAGGGTGGGGTGGGGGGTCTGGTACCTCCATACAGTTTGTGCACACATCCACAAAGACAACCAGAGACAGGGCAAGAGGGTGGAGGGGCAAACCCGCTGACAGGTTATGTGATTGGAATTTCTATGCCAGACGCAGAGATTTTAAGTCTTTTTAATCTCCTTACATATTTACCACACAGACACACACACAAACACAGACACTAACAAACACGCACACGCAGACATTCATGTCATTCATAGATTAAACACTTACACCTCCAGCAGAGAAAGGAGAGTGGAACAAAAAATAGAAAAGATTTGGGGGTTTGGATCAAATTTGAGGTTATTACAGAAAAAAGATTAAAGGAGAACATCGTGGGGCTGTGGGTGGCGGGGGGTGGACACTGCTCATGGACAGATGTGGATGTTAACCATCTCTGATTTTAAATTACAACATGTCTACTTGTTGGTACACACCACATGTTCCAACAAAACCCTTTAAAACATCATCAAGCAATCAAAAACATCTTCAAAACAGATACTTCTGACCTTTAGAAGTTTGGTTCTGTGTAGCGTGAACAATAAATATCTTACCTGTTGTAGGTAAGTTTTTGTATGTCCAAAATAGTTTAATTCTGACAGGATCAAAGGGTTAACAGTAAGTCTGAGGTGGCCTAAGGGACTCTCGCCGAACATGTCCCCACGAGAACAGAAGGAAAAGGAACAGAAACATGTCAAAGAAGCTCAATAAACCTGTGCATATGCTAACTGGACTTTTATTTGGACGATGTCGAAGACAAATTTCCCCTTGGGGACAATAAAGTATACATCTATCTATCTTATTAAATCAGTGATGAAATCCAAAAACAAAACAAAGAAAAAATAAATAAATATTAAAAATGCCAGAAGAGGACGGGGAGAAGAACAAACAAACATTGTCATCCCACATGTTGCTGGAGTCTCTGAGAAACTCTGGATTTCCTCCAAACACGACATCCCGCTGCATTTCAATCCTAACAGGACCCTCAGACAGAGGCTGCTCCATCCTAAGGACACAACTGAGCAGTGTGGTGTCTGCAGGAATGTTAAAGGAGAAATGAAAAGTGTTTTTAAGCTAATGGTAGTCTAATGAAAAGCATAAAATAAGCTTGTTGAGAAATTTTCACAAGTCAAAAATGTCATCCTAACTCAAATTTAGACTTTGCAAAGTGAAAAAATTCTCATCTGGTGTTTTTGACCCCCTCCTCCTGCCTGCTCTCCGTCCCCTGAATATGACGTAGGCAGTGCAACGAGTCGTCCCTCATACAGTAATATTAGTGTGTGTATCTAGTTGTGGACAAAAAGGTTTCAGTGTGTAGCAATTAGGGATGCAGCAAAAAAAATCTATTTTTTAAAGAATCAAGATTCTTAGTCCTGGCGATTCAGAATCTATTCTAAAAGCCCCAAAATCGATTTTAAAACTTTTTTAAAATTTTATATTGTATTTTTACCGCTCCTGTGCATTCGGCCGCTGTAGAATTTTGGCCGTGTAGGGCCACCGTAGTTAGTTAGCCAGGCAGCTCCCAATGGAGCCTGCTAGCAAGGAGGGAGACAGCATGTTTCAACTTGCTCCTTCATCTTTAAAAATCATTTTAGATCCTACTATGTTCTGGGGAAGACAGAGCTTAACAAGACATTGGTAACTGTTTCAGGACATTTTCAACACCCCCACTTCCACGTTAGCATACGGCGCTAGCATGCTAACGTTAGCATACGGCGCTAGCATGCTAACGTTAGCATGCGGCGGCTAACGCACGGCTATTCGTATTTCCAGGATAGAAATGCCCATTAATGCACTAAATCACCAAACTGTTTTTGACAAACTAAAGTGATATCCTTCAGATTCAAAAAAGTCTTCTGCTTCCATTTTAAATGACAGACAGGAGGACAGTAATGATGGGTTTATAGCTTCAGTGTTATTGTAAGATAGCAAAGGAGGTCTTAATTGTGTCATAAAAGTGCGTCCAGAAAATTACTACAGAAATCACTGTACTTCGGCATGTAGCAGGAAAAATGTAAAAAACTATTTCTTTAAGCTACTGACTTGAAAAAAGCATACTAAGTATGTTTATGTGTGTTGTTTACTATATGAAATTCTTGTTATATCGATTTTTTCAGATTTGATTACATTTCTCCTTTAAACAACAGAAGCATAACTCAACACCAGAGCAGCTCTTCAGGACCAGACTCAGTGGTCCACCTTCACCTCAAGGATCAGAGACATGAGGACCATGTTCAGACAGAGAAGACAGAAGGTTTGAAAGTAG
>JBBPBX010108200.1:0-11192 GCA_038048925.1 Garcialebias charrua
CTGCGCACAGAGCGTCTACCTACGGGACAAACTGAGGTCGCTGATTGGTCATTTGCTGACACGCCTATTGAATTGATTGACAGGTCGAGTGGGAGACAAAAAAAAAGGCATGAGCTGGCTGGCTGTGGCCGCTGCGGTGTTTCTAAACTTTATACAGTATGTTAATAAAAAGTTCTTAAAAATTAAAACAGGGAGCCCCTGGTCCTGCAGCCCACAGCCCACCAGGAAATATTTAGAACGTCGCGCAGCCATGTAGGACATGAGTTCCCTTTCAGTTCGGTCTCTCAGTGCAACATACTTGCTATGGGAATTGCGCCCCCGCGCGATTACCCGAAGGAATATGCTCACGCCTTTACGGCTAGGGGCATCACCCCGCCCTCTGGGTACTTAAGCGGCTTGCACCCCTCCATCTTTCTCTTTTTTGCCCTTCACCTCTCTTAAACCTGAACTACCTCTTCGCGGGACTTCTCTGCTGCTTCGTCGCTCAACCTGAGGTGAGCTTGCTCCCTGCACAGAGCGCACAGAGAATTATTCCTGCGTACTGCTGGACTAGCGAAAGCTAGTCCGGCACATTTCTCTTAACCCCAAAGTATTTTCTTCTCCTCTCTCTACAGATTACTTCGCTCGACGGCGCTAACTATGCCACAAGTAAAATGCTACCTCGCTAACTCCTAGCGAGCTAGCTAGCAAAAGTGATGCGACGGAGGAGACATTTCAAGAAAAAAGAAAAAAGATTCTGGAAGGACTCGCTCGCCTCATCTCGGACATGCCTCCGGAGAAAGGAAAACGAAAGGCGAGACTTCAAGGAAAACCAGCGGGACGGCGAGCCCAACTTCGCACGCCTGTCCCAGCGGATGCAGCTTTTCCCTCGCAGCAACGGACACCCACGAGGCCTGTCCAGTCTGCCTGGGAATGCTTCATGCAAAAACAGCACTGGATACGCCCAACTTTTGCCCACACTGCAGCCTCATGATGGACGCGGTGCTGCGGCATCAGGTTGACCTCGTCGCCAAAGCCATGGGCGCTTCAGCGACAACAGCGGACGCGGACACCACGGAGCCCCTCACTCCCACGCCGGAGTTAGAGAACATGGCTCTACATGACAGCACACGTGTCGAATGGGGCGACAGCCCTGACGTGCTGGCTCCTATGGTGGACCTAACAGTCGAGTTCGACACCCGTGGCATGATGAACGAGGACGAGATCTCGATTTCAGCCTCGGGCGAATTTTCAACGGAGGAGGCAGACGTGGAACTGGAGGATCAGGGTGAAGATCTCTCCCAGACCCCGGTACCTGTGCTCCCAGAAACTGACTTTTCCATCCCTGCTCTGTTCGACTTGTGCCACAGAGCAACGGACGCCTGCACATCCCATGGCCTGAACCTCCGCCTCGCCAACAGGTCACGAGGCTGGCAGGAAACTATTTTTACTCGAAGCAGCAGGCCGCCACGAGGCAAAAGATGCCCGTGTTCCCGGACTTCCTCACAGAACTAACTCGCACCTGGACTCAACCAAGAGCCCCTATGCTCCTTCCCCTCTCACAGTTCCTCGACGTAGATGGGATGGATGAAATGGGAATAGCTAACGTGCCTCAGATTGAGGACACATTAGCGTCTCACCTGGCTCCTAAATCATCAGGAACAAAACCAACTCTTCCCAGCAAGGCTTGTCGAGCCTCAGCGTCTCTACTCAAGAAATGCTACAGGGCTCAGGGACTCGCACCGTTAACAGGGGAAATAAATAAACATTAGGGCAATTTGTGGAAAATAATTCAAGAGAATTTTTTTTTTCTCAAGATTAAATTATATGCAATTCCACACCACTTTAAGATTTCATATAAATAAATGGATGAAAAATGTGTGTTGGAAAAGCAAAACATGGGCTGGAACTTTCCCACGTGGAAATGTTACGGTGGAAAATGAGTCACGAACAGATAAATGCACAGCAAAGAGTAACACGCTGCAAACACAAGAATGATGCAAGCTCCAAAACAAAAACAGTTAAAGCAATAGGAAAACACTGCAACAGAAAAAAATCTGCAACTACAGAAACTATAGGAAAAACTTACAACCAACAAAACGAAGCAAATAATAAAATGCTGTAAATATCAAAAACACTAACCCTCGCAACACGCGCCATGAACACGTCCGCGTTAATGCAGGCTTACCTAGCGGAAAAGCTGCAACAGCTCCAAACAACAACCGACAAGCAGGCGGCTGCCGAATTGCTGGATGAAGCCCGCAGAGCAACAGACTTTGTGCTCCGTGTGATGGGGACATTTGCTGTTGCACAGGGCAAGGGAAAGGCGGAAGTGGTCATCGCGATCCGCCACCTCTGGATGACTCTGACGGATCTCCCGGAGGGACAAAACGTGCCTTTTCTCCACCACTCGATAGAGCCGGAGGGATTGTTTGGTAAAGCTTTGGAGCGAATTCAGACCAAGCTGGACCAAAGACGCAGACAGGCGGAAGCTCTCCGGGTGGGCATTCCCCGGAGAAGCTTCGTCCCTCCCAAGGGAGTCTACTGGAAGCAGACCTGCACAGTCTCTGCACCACTCGGCAACGCGTGCCCCACCGCAGAAGCGGCCAGCATACAAGGAGGAGCCCAGGCAGAGACCCCCGCCGGGCCTACCTAGTACAGAGCACGCATGGAGCAAAAATAGGTTTGTCCCCCGCCAGGCGACCAAGCACAGGGCCTCCTCGGTGAATCATGACAACAGACAAAAACGTACCTGATGAACCAGGTCCACGTTTCCACGTTACACGATCACCCGCCCACGTGGTAACGTGAATGATCCCTTCATGTCCAGACTTTGCTTGTAACACAGTACAAAAAGCTGGTTTATTTACAGCATGCACAAATCATGCTTTCTCTGCTGTAAGTGACATAAAATCATGTACGTCATTGCACATAAGCACGAATAAAGTTCATGAAACAGCTCCTCTCTGTTTTATTGACTCTCAAAACAACAACAACAACAACAACAACACACAAATATCTCCAGCAAAGCAGGTCCCTCTGGCCTGCAAGCCGTCATAAAGGGAGAGGGCTTTTTCCCCCCTCTCCCTCACGGTCCACGGGGTATTAGCCTAATTAATAAGCCCCAGCAGGGTGCCTCTGATTCATCTGCGATGAGCAGACACAGAGGCGTCTGCAAACACCCTCCACGCCTCTCCTAGAGACAGGTGAGGAGGGTCACGTGCTCAAGCCCTCGCTCCATTGTGAACGAGGGAACAGCCAATACACTAACCAGACGAACACGTGACATGTCCGCACCTCAGGGAGGCAAGCTGACAGTCTGACGACAGGGGGGCTACATCAGACGTCCTCAGGCAGCCACAAACTTCACAGCGGTGACTGTTCAGCCTGCTGTGGATGAAAACAAGTCAGAGTTTAATCAGATCTCTCTTCCTGTTTTCCGAGGAGCTCTTTATCACCAAATAATCTCAAGTCTACCAAACCAAAAGGAACACCCCCACGTTCTCACGTTGCAGCCGCTCCTTTGTTATTAACGAGGGACACGCAATGCCCAAACAGTAGTCAGGCAGCATGTGACCTAGACCCGTTCTGTGCTGATTCAAATCTGCTTTCAAAAATAATTCTCCCAAAGGGTGAAACACAAACCTCGGTCGGTTTACCTGGTACCAACGCTCCATTAAAGCCAAGGACCAGTAGACTGGACCATCACAAAAAATGGATTGGAATTAGGAGATCTGCTCATTTACATACGTAACTCGCAGCCTCACAGCCCCAGGGCTCCAAACTTGGAGGAAGAACTTGGACTTTCTGCTCCAAACCTGTCTAATAAGGATGACAGGTTACATCTGCCCTCATTTAACCCTGAGCAGGGTAACTTAGGAGTACATCAGCAAGGAGGCCTCCTTCCCAACCTGGTTGACCCCCAAGGGCTAACAGCCTCTGTGTCACCAGAAGGGGCAGTACAGCCACTTAGGCCAAGAACTGCCAAAAGTCTCAGCTTGTTGGCAGAAAAGAACAGGTTGATGGCGTCTGGCTTGCCAGAAAAGGTGGTTTTAACCATACAAAATGCCCGTGCTGGATCAACACAAACTTTATACGCACAAAAGTGACGTATTTTTGAAGCCTGGTGCTCAGAAAGAAATATTATTTCTTATGCATGCGACTTGGCTCAGCTCCTGATTTTCCTTCAGGACTTACTGGAAAAAGGTCGTTCTTATTCAACGATTAAAGTTTTCCTATCAGCTATCTCAGCCTGTCACGAAGGCTGGGGACACAGGACATCCAATCATAATAAGATTTATGAAGGGTGTCCTTCGGACTAAACCACCCAGTAGGACCCTGACCCTTGGTTGGGATCTTGGCCTGGTCCTGGGGGCTTTCTGTGACCCTCCATTCGAGCCACTGAGTGAGGTTAAGATAGATTTACCATCTTATAAAACTGCTCTACTCCTGGCACTTTGCTCGGCGAAACGCGCGAGTGACCTCCATGTATTGTCTGTACACCCAATGTGTACCAGATTCGTCCCTAACGGGTCAAAGGTCAAACTAAGGCCTAATCCCGCATACACTCCCAAGGTCTTGACTTTGAACCATAGGAGTCTAGACTTTGATCTCTCCTCCTTTCCACCTGTCCCTGTCCTGACTCAGGAACAAGAAAGGCTAAAGGCTCTCTGCCCAGTGAGAGCTTTACGCACCTACATGCAGAGAACAGCCGAATGGAGGAAAACAAACCAACTGTTCGTCTGCTTTGCAGCACCTGCTACCGGGAGAGCCCTATCAAAACAACGCCTCTCACATTGGGTGACTGAGGCCATTAAAAGGGCGTACAGTAGCAAAGGTCAACAGGTACCCTCTGGAGTGCATGCTCACTCCACTAGGGGCTTGGCCACTTCCTGGTCATTATTCAAGGGTGTACCAGTCGCAGACATTTGCGCTGCTGCGAATTGGAGCTCATTAAACACTTTTGCAAAGCATTACAGTTTGGATGTTACTGCGGGTGACGTCACTCAGGCTGTCCTTTCTAACACACAGTAGAAAGTAGCTTTGAGATGCCTGCTGGTCAAGGGCAGACGTTCACTCTAGCATGCATTTTACTGAGCATTTCAAGGGCGTGAATGGATTACGTTCCCATAGCAAGTATGTTGCACTGAGAGACCAGACTGAAAGGGAACTGAAAGTTATGCACCATAACTCATGTTCCCTGAAGGAAGGGAACGAGGTGCAACATAGCTGGCCCTTTTCAATGCTGAAAGCTCGGTGAAGTGCAACTTTGGAGAAAGATGGAGGGGCGCAAGCCGCTTAAGTACCCAGAGGGCGGGGCCTCTGGCGCGGCGGTGACGCCCCTAGCCGTAAAGGCGTGAGTATATTCCTTCAGGTAATCGCGCGGGGGCGCAATTCCCATAGCAAGTATGTTGCACCTCGTTCCCTTCCTTCAGGGAACATGAGTTATGGTGCATAACTTTCAGTTATTATTCGCTTGCGACAAATTCATTCATTTCAGTCATAGAGTTAACGGAGGAGGAAGCGATTACTTGACTTTTGGCAAAAAAACAAAAGAAAAGTCCAGATCAGCAATGAAGAAGGGGAATTTAATTCATTTGTGTAACATACAAAACAGTCCGGCGCCGGGCAGTTTATTGTGAGACAACGCGCATCGCGTACGCTGTCGTAAAATTTGAGCTTTGCGCGTTTGTGCCCTGCGGAGCTACACTTGTGCCTCTGCGTACGTACGGCGTACAGCGGCGTGCCTTACGCAGAGCTCTGCCGGGGCCTTGAATTAAGACCAAAAGTTCTATTTTGGTCTCATCTGACCACATAACTTTCTCCCACGACTCCTCTGGATCATCCGAATGGTCATGGGCAAACTTAAGACGGGCCTGGACGTGCGCTGATTTAAGTAGGGGAACCTTCTGTGCCATGCATGATTTTAAACTATGACGTCTTAGTGTATTACCCACAGTACCCTTGGAAACAGTGGTGCCAGCTCTCTTCAGGTCATTGACCAGCTCCTCCCGTGTAGTTCTGGGCTGATTTCTCACCTTTCTTAGGATCAATGATACTCAACAAAGTGAGATCTTGCATGGAGTCCCAGTCCGAGGGAGATTGACAGTCATGTTTAGCTTCTTCCATTTTCTAATAATTGCTCCAACAGTTGATCTTTTTTCACCAAGCTGCTTGGCAATTGCCCCGTAGCCCTTTCCAGCCTTGTGGAGGTCTACAATTTTGTCTCTGGTGTCTTTGGACAGCTCTTTGGTCTTAGCCATGTTAGTAGATGAAGTCTTACTGATTGTGTGGGGTGGACAGGTGACTTTATGCAGCTAACCACCTCAAACAGGTGCTTCTAATTTAGAATCATAAGTGGAGTGGAGGTGGACTTTTTAGAGGTGGACTAACAGGTCTTTGAGGGCCAGAATTGTTGCTGATTGGCAGGTGTTCAAATACTTATTTGCAGCAGTACCACAAAATAAATTGTTTAAAAAATCATACATTGTGATTTCCGGATACAGTATTATTTTTTAGATTATGTCTCTCACAGTGGACATGCACCTATGAACATTTCAGACCCCTCCATGATTTCTAAGTGAGCGCATCCTGCCGGCCAGGTGACCCCTCGAGCTGGGGAGCCGTCCCACGAAGCACCGGTGGGTTTTTTCCCTCTCTCTCTGGACCACAACCAAATTTCTCATCTGGACCTGTGGTTCTACCTGGTTCCAACAAGAATCGCAGGGTGGTATTTTGCTGACCTTTCCGCTGCTTTCTGTTGATCTGGCCTCGTGGCGTCTTCATTCAGTGTGGGGGAAGTGTACCTGTGTCCCCGAACCTGTGTCACAGGACCAGAACTGAACCGAGTTGGCTGTGGGGGACTCCGTCTTCATTAAAGCCGGTCACAGCCTCTGAGCGGCCCGTTACCTTAAAACGAAGGAGTGTCCACCTCCGCGGGAATCGCTGTACCTGGAGGAGACGCTCTGTTGCTTTGAAGTGCCGCCGAAACTGGACCGGAGCAGAACCGGGTCAGTGACGACCTCAGCCTCTCCGGTCAGCCTTGCCGTTTTTTAACCGGATGTGGCCTCTCGTACTGCGGAGCATCGGAGTCGGGCTGAAGTAGGTCCAGACCAGTTACGTCTTCATCTTCCCCGCTCACTCAGTCTCATCGTTTTTTGCCGGGGTCTGCCTCTTGTGCTGTGGGCTGCAGAGGAGCAGGGTGACATGCTGAGGAGCATAGTGAAGCACGGAGGAGCAGCACTGTTTGGTGCTTGTGAGGAGTCCGGCCGGAGTTTTCATCGGATTTCATCGGCCCTGGATAATAATATTTTTTTTCCGGATCACGCTGTTGTTCCCTGCTGACCTGAAACAGGCTAGGACCATGCCTTTAATTTCAGGAGGATTTTCTGGCAGCTTGCTCTGCCATTTGCTGCAAATTATCTGTCTCTACCTGTTGATTCTGGACCCAGCTTCTGTTTCCCATGGCCACATCCATTATCTTCACAAAGGGGTAGGAGCCCCCCTCAGCCCAACTCAAACTGCAGTTGGGCCACCTCGTAGGATTTGTTTGCCCATCTAATTTGTGACGCTTTATGTTCTGAGACTTTTCTGCACCATTCATATTATTGTAGGGCTGAACAATTTTGGAAAATAATCTAATTGCGATTTTTTTTCTATAAATTGCGATTGCGATTTAAAATGCGATTATTTTTTTAATACCTTCTCAAGTATTTTTCAACAAACAGAAGCAATAAATCAATCTGTTTTATAATAAACAATGTCAGATTTATTTAAAGCAGAGATTACAATAAAACAAGCAAATGTATGACTTTTCTTTTCCACCATTTTTATTTTTTCTTGTTTCATAAACATAATAGTAAACAAGTTAAGTGAACTTCCTAACTACTGTCTGAACTTCACATGACAGTTAATAAATAAATATACAAAATTAGATATAAAAAATTAAACTTATTGCTTTCCAGCCAGTAACATCATAAAAAATAAAGTGCAAAAAACATAAAGAGAATCTGCTTTAACCAACTTGTTCTGGGAATTCAAACTCGATGAACACAAAATAATCTATCTGTTCTTATTAAATGTTTTAGATGTAAAAAAAAAACTCTTGAAACAATAATGTAAACATTATACTGTAGTCAGTCAGTATGTAACAGCAGGATGCAGAGCCTTGTGAACAGACTCCAACACCTCAATATCCTGCCAGGTTAGGATAAGGGAACACGCATAACGGTCACCTGACAGCACCTGAGAAATGGCTTTGAGCTGTTATAGCACCCTGGCAATCATCATTTCTTTGGATCCCCATCTTGTTGGACATTCAGTGATGAGGCTGTGGCCAGGAAGTTTGAGCTCCCTCTGTGCTTCAGTCATTGCTGCCTTCTTCTTCCAACTGTGGGAGAAGTGCCCCACCAGCTTCTTGCTCTTGACACTCTGTCATCCTTTAGTGCATGTCCTGTAATAAAAAATAAAAAATAAATACACACATCCTCCACTCTCACTCACACGTGCAAAAATTGAGGACCAGAAAAATCTTCTCACTTTGTTAGTTAAAAACAATGTACAGGTTTTAGCTTTTCCCAGTTTGTCAACGTTAAGTGGATACAAAACGTGATGACTAAATAGCTTCACATTACTGAACATAAAAATTAACATTTTTATTTAAAACGGACAATAAAAATGATAGTATAATGGTCGTGACATCACAACCAGGTTTGGTAATACACTTAATGAGAAAATGCATCACCTCATCTAAATAGCTACGTTAAATAAATAATAAAATAATAATAAATAGCTACGCTAAAGCTAACAACCATTAAACACAGCGTTTTTAAAAAATCAGCTTGCGCGAAATGTGTGTGTTACTGGTTCTGTATTATTATTAGTATTCATATCACTAATGACAAAACTGTTTTTATAATGAATGCGCTTTTTCACGCAGAACGTTAGCTTGCTGAGCTAGCTGCTAACAGGGCACCGTAAGAAAACAGGCCCGGTCACATGACCAGCTCGCTCTCTGTTTATCTCCCGCGGTCTCTGTGTTTCAGCCTCTAAGATCAGATACACGTTTACATGGGCTAACACCTGAATTTTTAACTTTTATGACTTCTGTTGAGCCGGTGTTGGAGCACGCGGTGTTGACGTCTCCCCCTCCCTGCCTGCTTGGTTGCTCGGCTCGGCTCACTCCCAAGTCACGTGGCCAGTCAAATCGCAGCCTGTGCGATTAGAGAATCGCGTTTTAACATATCACAAGATTATCGCAAATGTGATTAATCATTCAGCCCTATATTATTGTCATTATTTTCAGATCTCAGACTATCTGGAATCACTGAATCTTGTTAACACATCTGGATCTGCCCATCACTGCAACTTTAACTGTTTTTGGGTTCTGAATGATTGTGTCTTCATTAATGTTTCTCATGGTTCAATTATGGGGGCTACTTGTCACACTACATGTATTAACTCCTGTAATTACACATCAGTGACAAAAAACTTAAGAAAATTTCTGATAATAATGTTGTTACTGCTCTCAGGGATTCAGCCCAACTCTGGACCCCCCACTAACTACAGCACACCAAATGACTTTGAAAACATGTCAGGTCTTCATTTCCTGCATGTAAACGCTCGTAGCCTTCTAAAAAAACTTGATGCCTTGAAAATTCTGGTCAGTTCTTCTGGGGCAGATGTGATCTTCATCTCTGAAACTTGGCTCAACAAATCTGTTCTGAATAATGATCTGGTAATCAATGGATTTAATATCTATCGCTGTGACCATCAAAAAAGGGGGGGTGGAGTCGCTATTTACATCAGAGATTCTTTGGTTTCCAGTCTTGTGTCTGCTAAAACAATCCCAAACCAGTTTGAGGCCTTAGCTGTAAACATCACTTTGAATGGAGGCCAGATCTTATCTGTAGTGGGTTGTTATCGTCCCCCCTCAGCAACACCCGAGGCTCTGTTCTCCCTGACAGAATTCCTAGGAAATTTAAAATTCAAAGAGATCTTTTTGATAGAAGATTTCAACATTGACTGGGATAAGTCAACCCCCCTCTGTGATAAATTCAAGGAATGTTGCCTATCACTCAATCTAACCCAAGTTATTGACTCTTCCACTAGACCAAACAAAAACTGTCCTGAAAAATCTTCACTCTTAGACCTGTTTCTAACAAATACACCTCACAAATTCCCTGGTACAGGTATATTTGCTGACATTTTGAGTGATCATTTTGTAATAGCGGCTCTCAGAGATAATAAACTTCCACCTTCTAAGCCCAGATTAATTCAAAAAAGGGATTTGAAATGTTTTGTGAACAGTCATTCCTCTGGGATCTATCTCACTTTGACTAGCAATGTATTTTATCAACCAACGACGTGAACACCGCTTGGAACTATTTTCATAATAGTTTCATTTATTTTGTGAACAAACACGCTCCTTTCCGCCAGTTCAGGATAAAGGGACTTGACAGCCCCTGGTTTACTCCTGAACTAGCTGGCCTTCTGCACAGGAGAGACCATCTTTGGGCCACAGTGAGAAAATCTGGCTCAGACACTAATTGGTTGAATTTATGGCAGCTGAGGAATAAATGCACAACTACCATCAAAGCCGCAAAATGTAACTTTTTTAAAATCTCAGACCTCCAAAAATCTAAACTATGTGGGGCGGTCGTTGCCCAGTGGTAGTGGCAGCCGACCCCCGATCAGAAGGTTGGAGGTTTGAATCCCGAGTTCCCACACCATGTGTCGTTGTGTCCCTGGGCAAGACACTTAACCCCGAGTTGCTCCCGGTAGGACTGGCTGGTGCCTTGCATGGCAGACTACCGCTACCAGTGTATGAATGTGTGTATGAATGGGTGGATGGCTAGTACTGTGAGTGTGAAGCGCTTTGGGGCCCCTCATAGGGGGCTGGAAGGCACTATATAAGTAAGCTCCATTTACCATTAAACAACCCTAAAATATTCTGGAAAACCATCAAATCTCTCTCAGGCATCCTCCAATCATCTGACCTCCCATCACAACTTCTCGATGATTCTATTCCTGTGTCAAATAAGCACGAGATCCTGAACTGTTTCAACAAACATTTTGTTGCTTCTAGTTCGTTATTTGACACAGTTACTAATGGAAAATCAGCCACTTTACCTAACTTCTACAAATCAAATCCCTCCTACAAGTCAATCCCCAGTTAATCACACCTTCTCTTTTTCTCCGTTCTTAGTTAGTGA
>JBBPBX010108203.1:0-11191 GCA_038048925.1 Garcialebias charrua
AGGCCATGGTCTTGAGCCGGAAAAGGGTAGCGTGCCCTCTCCGGGTCGGGGAGGAGGTCCTTACCCAAGTGGAGGAGTTTAAGTATCTCGGGATCTTGTTCACGAATGAGGGAAAACTGGAGCGTGAGATCGATAGGCGGATAGGTGCAGCGTCCGCAGTGAAGCGGGCGCTGTACCGGTCTGTCGTGGTGAAGAGAGAGCTGAGTCAAAAGGCAAAGCTCTCAATTTACCGATCGATCTACGTTCCCACCCTCATCTATGGTCATGAGCTTTGGGTTATGACCGAAAGAACAAGATCTCGGATACAAGCGGCTGAAATGAGTTTTCTCCGCAGGGTGGCTGGACTCTCCCTTAGAGATAGGGTGAGAAGCTCAGTCATCCGGGAGGGACTCGGAGTAGAGCCGCTGCTTCTCCACATCGAGAGGAGCCAGTTGAGGTGGCTCGGGCATCTGGTTAGGATGCCTCCTGGACGCCTCCCTGGTGAGGTGTTCCGGGCATGTCCCACCGGGAGGAGACCCAGAGGAAGACCCAGGATACGCTGGAGGGACTATGTTTCTCGGCTGGCCTGGGAACGCCTTGGGATTCCCCCAGAGGAGCTGCTCCAAGTGGCTGGGGAGAGGGAAGTCTGGGCCTCCCTACTTAGGCTGCTACCCCCGCGACCCGACCCCGGATAAGCGGAAGAAAATGGATGGATGGATGGATGGAATTTGCACAAAGTAATAGTATCGACATTGCCGATACTAGCCTTAATTTGAACCAGTAATGTATCGGACCAGAAATCCTGGTATCGAACAACACAGGCAGCACGCATGAACGTGAGCGTACAAAATTCACAGTGCCAACTAATGACCCGGCATGGCAACTACAGCGGATTGGGGGTATTCAAAGTGCTCACTGAGCTCAGAAGAAATAAAAGTGCATAAAATATTCAGTTTTCTAGTGTGTTCAGATTTCAGTTCAGTAAATATTTTGAGACGGTTGAGTCCAGATGTGAAACATAAAAATGTAAGTTAAACTTTTTCTTCTGAAGTTAGTCATTTGCGAACATAAACAGTTGTCCTGTTCTTATTTTGACATGCTTTGCCATTACTCAGTAAATGAGAGAACATTAGACATCAGAAATTAGACAGAAATGTTCGGTTCTTTGCTTCATAACAATAAATACTGTATCTTCAAAAAGTATTTGAATAAGGCTGAATTCATTTCATTTGATAGGCAAATCAATGCATACAGATGTTGATACAACCATAGCTACTACAAATATCAAGTCAAGGTTCTTTATAGTCATTCTCATCACATGTGGTACTTGTGATGGGTACATGTGATGGAACAGTGCACAGGGTCCCAGATACATCCAACAAAAGTATAAATTGTTGGACTTCCAGTCCTTGGCCTCATGAAGTTTTGTCTGACTGGACCTCTTTAAATTAAATCCATCCATCCATCCATCC
Source organism: Garcialebias charrua (assembly GCA_038048925.1). NCBI lineage: Eukaryota > Metazoa > Chordata > Actinopteri > Cyprinodontiformes > Rivulidae > Garcialebias > Garcialebias charrua. Next base: position 1,452 of record JBBPBX010108203.1, read on the forward strand.
ATTTTCGTCCGCTTATCCGGGGTCGGGTCGCGGGGGTAGTAGCCTAAGTAGGGAGGCCCAGACTTCCCTCTCCCCAGCCACTTGGAGCAGCTCCTCTGGGGGAATCCCAAGGCGTTCCCAGGCCAGCCGAGAAACATAGTCCCTCCAGCGTGTCCTGGGTCTTCCTCTGGGTCTCCTCCCGGTGGGACATGCCCGGAACACCTCACCAGGGAGGCGTCCAGGAGGCATCCTAACCAGATGCCCGAGCCACCTCAACTGGCTCCTCTCGATGTGGAGAAGCAGCGGCTCTACTCCGAGTCCCTCCCGGATGACTGAGCTTCTCACCCTATCTCTAAGGGAGAGTCCAGACACCCTGCGGAGAAAACTCATTTCAGCCGCTTGTATCCGAGATCTCGTTCTTTCGGTCACAACCCAAAGCTCATGACCATAGATGAGGGTGGGAACGTAGATCGATCGGTAAATTGAGAGCTTTGCCTTTTGACTCAGCTCTCTCTTCACCACGACAGACCGGTACAGCGCCCGCTTCACTGCGGACGCTGCACCTATCCGCCTATCGATCTCACGCTCCAGTTTTCCCTCATTCGTGAACAAGATCCCGAGATACTTAAACTCCTCCACTTATAAATTAAATTATAATTGAAAACCCTGATTTACAGTGACAGACAGAAGAGCAGACGTCAGGCCCGTCGGATGTCAGGCGTCAGTGAGTCCTGTCTCCAGTCGGCTCTTTTCAAGCCTGTGAACATGGACCAGAACCAGCAGCAGCCAGAAGCGGACACTCTGCTCCTCTCTTCAGGGTGCAGGGTCAAAGGTCATCCCTTACCTTTGATGAAGGAGTTTCCTTTGATATCCTGAGACAGACGCAGCGTTGTCCTCTTGTGTTGACCACTGGGAACCTGAAGACACCAGAACACATGTTTTATTACTGCATTAATTGTTTAGAGCAGGCATCCCCAAATGGCAGACCTGGGTCTGGATCCGGACCGAGTCATGGTTCTGTACGGACTCGTGCCCAATCTGATAAATTCAGGAAAATAGCTCATTTGCATAGAGCATTGATTCAGAGACAGACAGCTGCAGGAAGTGTGTTCTGGAGGTTCACTCTACTTCAGGTGTTACAGCATCATTCAGTTAATGAGCCAATCAGATCTTTAGTTTTCCCTGCACGATGCAGCGAGCTCTCACCGGAGACGAGAAGAGAGGAAGAGACAGCATGTCGTGCTCCAAATTAAGAAAAGTTGATGTTGAAAACCGTTTCAAGAATGAATGGACAGAGAAATTAATGTTCATTCTTCCAGCAGGAAGTTCAAAACCTGTTTGCCTCAAATGCTCCGAAACAGTTGCGTTAATTAAAAGTGGCAACGTGAAGCGCTCTTCATCTCTTTTGAGCAACTTGATCTGCTGAAGTCGAGCAGAGAGCAGTAAATTAACCGAACTGCAAGCCCCATATGACAGATCCACCGTCCTCATCACAAATATTAATATTATACTGTATACAGTATACCACACTATTCTCCTTGAAAAATTGAACAAATATGGTATTAGAGGACCAGCATTACAGTGGGTATCTAGCTATTTGAAAGACAGGAAACCGTTTGTACAGATAAATGGTGTAAAATCTGACCTCTGCAATATCACATGTGGAGTTCCTCAAGGCTCTGTACTTGGACAAAAGTTATTTATTTTATATGTGAATGACTTGGTAAATGTGTCAGGACTCCTTAAATGTGTACTTTTTGCTGACGATACATTTTTTTGTTTGGGTAAAGATATAGAACAGATATTGGAATTGATGAAGACAGAATTTGTCATAATACAAACTTGGTTTAAACTCAATAAATTATCATTAAATCTAGATAAAACTAATTACCGGTACGTGATATTCAGTAATAAAAAGAAAACTGTTGATGTTCCACTCAAAATTGAGGGTGCTGTTGAGATTTGTAGAGTGAGTGAGGTGAAGTTTTTGGGTGTTATCATTGATGACAAACTGACATGGAAACAACACATAAATTCTGTAAGAATAAAAATAGCTAAATCTATTGCAGTACTGTACAAAGTCAGAGACCTATTGAATGATAAAGCTCTGTATTTGTTGTATAACACAATCATTGTTCCACACTTAATCTATTGTATTGATGTTTGGGGGAATGCGTGTAAAACAATCACAAAGCCTATTTTTGTATTACAGAAAAGAGCTGTAAGAATTATCACTAGAAAACATTACCGTCATCCATCAAGTACATTATTTTATCAACTGAAATTATTGAAGTTCCATGATTTGGTTGATTATAATATTTTATCAATTATGTATAGGGCTCAGAATAACGAATTACCTTTAAATATCCAAATGAATTTTGTTAAAAGACAAAGTTGTTATAATCTTAAGGGGACAGAGATGTTTGTAAAACCACAATTCAGAACTAGTTTGAAGGGACGTTCTACCTCAATCCAGGGAATTAGATTATGGAATGGCTTGGAGAATGTAGTTAAAAATGCCAAGTCACTGTTTACATTTAAGAAAATGATCAAAAGGAATTTGTTGAAAAAATATATATGAATTAGCATAATGTGTATTGTATTAGTTAGAAAAATTAGAAAGAGTTAGTCATCTTGTTCTGTTACTGGAAGATTATTATTGTTTGAAATGATTGTTTGAAAAAAGGGGCAGATATAAGATTTTTTTCTTCTTTCTGCTACTTTTCATCTTTTATATTTTGTTTTCTTATCGTTTATGTGATTGTTTTGTATTGTATTGTAAAATGAATAAATTTTATACAACAAAAAAAAAAAACTTTTACAGCCCAGCAGCTGCTGAATGTTCTCTCCAGGTGTCGTGGATGTTGGAGCAACATAAAACACATTTAGAGACAAGTCAGTCCTGATGCAGTGATGACATGCTGCTGCTGACACTTTGATGGAAAACAAAAATACGAGATGTGTGAAAAAAATAAATCCTGATGTCAGCTTCAACATCAAGCAGAAGAACAGAAATATTAACAGATGATGTGCTGGCACAGCTGGATGCAGCTGTTCAGTCATCGATGAGTCTACAGATGTTACGGATGATGCTCAGCTTCCTACATGAGAACGACTCCGACGCCAACCAAGATTTGATTTACTGGCAGGACAGTCCCATGACCATCTCTCCCATTAAGAAAAGTCAAATAAAGAATATTTAAAAGAGAAAAGGTGCTAAAAGCTCTGTTTTCACCAAAGTCCATGCTCAGTAATCCAGGTACAAATCCAACAATGTTCAGTCAGGTCATCTGGACCATTTCTTATTTTGCTGAGACGTTTTGTCCTTCATCCAAAGGACTTCTTCAGTCTGAGGAGCCACTAAAACAAACTGATTCCCACCAGCAGCTCACTCCATAGCGGGAAATAAAAACAGTTTGCTGGTGCTAAGATGGTCTCCGGGGCCCGCCCTCTCCCCTGTCAACTCACACATGGCATGACGGTCATGCCAAAGTGTCTCAGAACACCAAAGTTCCTGTTCAGTAATTCACCGTCCATTTTCAGTTTTTATACTAAAACTGTTTTATACTAAAACAGCCCCTCCCTGGGCTGCCACCTTACCGTGGTGGAGGGGTTTGAGTGTCCCAATGATCCTAGGAGCTATGCTGTCAGGGGCTTCATGCCCCTAGTAGGGTCACCCAAGGCAGACAGGTCCTAGGTGAGGGACCAGACAAAGTGCAGCCCAAAAACCCCTATGATGAGTGAAATAAATGGACTAAGTTTTCCCTCGCCCGGACGCGGGTCACCGGGGCCCCACTCTGGAGCCAGGCCCGGAGGTGGGGCACGCTGGCGAGCGCCTGGTGGCCGGGCTTTTACCCATGGAGCCCGGCCGGGCACAGCCCGAAGAGGAGACGTGGGTCCCCCTTCCCATGGGCTCACCACCTGTGGGAGGGGCCAAAGGGGTCGGGTGCAATGTGAGATGGGTGGTGGCCGAGGGCGGGGACCCTGGCGGTCTGATCCTCGGCTACAGAAGCTGGCCATTGGGACATGGAATGTCACCTCTCTGGTGGGGAAGGAGCCTGAGCTAGTGTGTGAGGTTGAGAGGTTCCGACTAGAAATAGTCGGACTCACCTCAACGCATGGCTCTGGCTCTGGAACCAGTTTCCTTGAGAGGGGTTGGACACTCTTCCACTCTGGAGTTGCCCCTGGTGAGAGGCGCCGAGCAGGAGTGGGCATACTGGTTGCCCCCCATCTTGGTGCCTGTACGTTGGGGTTCACCCCGGTGAACGAGAGGGTAGCCTCCCTTCGCCTACGTGTGGGGGGACGGGCTCTGACTGTTGTTTGTGCCTATGCACCAAACGGCAGCTCAGACTACCCACCCTTTTTGGAGTCCTTGGAGGGGGTATTGGAGAGTGCGCCTCCTGGGGACTCCCTTGTTCTACTGGGGGACTTCAACGCTCACGTGGGCAATGACAGTGAGACCTGGAGGGGTGTGGTTGGGAGGAACGGCCCCCCTGATCTGAACCAGAGTGGTGTTCTGTTATTGGACTTCTGTGCTCGTCATGGATTGTCCATAACGAACACCATGTTCAGGCATAAGGGTGTCCATATGTGCTCTTGGCACCAGGACACCCTAGGTCGTAGTTCAATGATCGACTTTGTTGTCGTCTCATCTGATCTGCGGCCGCATGTCCTGGACACTCGGGTGAAGAGAGGGGCGGAGCTGTCAACTGACCACTACCTGGTGGTGAGTTGGCTCCGATGGTGGGGGAGGATGCCGGTCAGACCTGGCAGACCCAAACGTATTGTGAGGGTCTGCTGGGAACGTCTGGCAGAGTCTCCCGTAAGACGGAGCTTTAACTCCCACCTCCGGGAGAGCTTTGAACACGTTCCGAGGGAGGCGGGGGACATGGAGTCCGAGTGGGCCGTGTTCCGCGCCTCTATTGTCGAGGCAGCTTATCGGAGCTGTGGCCGCAAGGTTGTTGGTGCCTGTCGTGGTGGCAACCCTCGAACCCGGTGGTGGACACCGGCAGTGAGGGATGCTGTCAGGCTGAAGAAGGAGTCCTATTGGGCCTTTTTGGCTTGTGGGACCCCGGAAGCAGCTGATAGGTACCGGCAGTCCAAGCGGCATGCGGCTCGGGTGGTTGCTGAGGCAAAAACTCGGGCGTGGGAGGAGTTCGGAGAGGCCATGGAGAATGACTTCCGTACGGCTTCGAGGCGATTCTGGTCCACCATCCGGCGTCTCAGGGGGGGAAAGAGGTACGCGACCAACACCATTTATGGTGGGGTGGCGTGCTGCTGACCTCAACTCGGGATGTTGTGAGTCGGTGGGCGGAATACTTCGAAGACCTCCTCAATCCTACTGGCACGTCTTCCACTGAGGAAGCGGAGCCTGGGGACTTTGGGTCGGGTTCTCCGATCTCTGGTGCTGAGGTCGCCGAGGTGGTTAAAAAGCTCAAGGCTCCGGGGGTGGATGAGATTCGCCCGGAGTTCCTTAGGGCTCTGGATGTTGTAGGGTTGTGTTGGCTTACGCGACTCTGCAATATCGCGTGGACATCGGGGGCAGTTCCCTTGGATTGGCAGACTGGGGTGGTGGTTCCCCTATTCAAAAAGGGGGACCGTAGGGTGTGTTCCAACTATAGGGGGATCACACTCTTAAGCCTCCCTGGTAAGGTCTATTCAGGGGTTCTGGAGAGGAGGGTCCGTCGGATAGTCGAACCTCGGATTCAGGAGGAGCAGTGTGGTTTTCGTCCTGGTCGTGGAACACTGGACCAGCTCTACACCCTCAGCAGGGTCCTGGAGGGTGCGTGGGAGTTTGCCCAACCAGTTTACATGTGCTTTGTGGACTTGGAAAAGGCATTCGACCGCGTCCCTCGGGGGGTTCTGTGGGGGGTACTCCGGGAGTATGGGGTACCAGGCCCATTGATATGGGCTGTTAGGTCCCTGTACGACCGGTGTCAGAGCTTGGTCCGCATTGCTGGCAGTAAGTCAGGCTCGTTTCCGGTGAGAGTTGGACTCCGCCAAGGTTGCCCTTTGTCACCGATTCTGTTCATAACTTTTATGGACAGAATTTCTAGGCGCAGCCAAGGTGTTGAGAGGATCCGTTTTGGTGCCTTAGAATCGCTTCTCTGTTTTTTGCAGATGATGTGGTCCTATTGGCTTCATCAGATCGTGATTTACAACTTTCGCTGGAGCGGTTTGCAGCTGAATGTGATGCGGCCGGGATGAGGATCAGTTCCTCCTGTTAATTCTACGTGAGTGAGGTTAGCCGCAGGATCTTGCGACAAGTCCTCACTCCAGCCTTTCCAGTAACGGGTTTTTTAACTTTTATCCTTGCACACGAGTATTACCCGATATGTCTCAAGATTAGTTAGAATTAAGGCTGAGACGAGGTAAATTCACCCAGACTGTTCACTGTCTCCGATTTGCAATGTCATATCCTCGTTTCACCCCGCCGATAGCCCGACTTAGCAGAATGGAGTCAGATCGTATCTCACGGAGAAACATGCATTCACGACAGCCTTTACCTCTTTGTAGATAGTTATTGTTATCCGTCTGGTTAGTTTTAGAACCTAGGAAAATAAGGTTCCAGGATATTGTTTTACTCTTTTTGGCTAACACAACCATTTAAAACCTCCAATGATATTGTTGTTATCTTGAACCAAGTTTTCCATCATTTAATATCCAGGTGAGTCAAGGAAAATCCAAATTTGTACGTTTTTATGTTTCTTTATTATTTAGTTGCAGGGGATTTAACAGCATAAGCACTACTTACTACAGAAAAGATTCAATCAGGTTACATGATTTGCATTTAAGAGATAAAATGATTCACAGCTCACCAAAAGATGTCTTCCACACACCGGGCTCTAAGATATTTTCAATCCTTAATTAAATTTGAGTTGTAATCCAATGAGCACTCCACATTAAGTATTCTACTTTTATCCAGGAAACCTTGTTATGATTCAACCAGGGAAATCTTGTTATTTTTCTACAGAAAAACCCTCCAGGTGATGCTGTTGTGCTCCAATCAGAAGTCTGCACTCCAGCAGACTGGACAAATCTTTGTTTAATCCCACATAGGAAAAGCTTGTGTTTTTAATTCTTCAGGAAAAAAACCTGTTTTGTAATCATCCACTTTAGGAAAAACTTGTTTTGTAATCCCACCAAAGAAACCTTCATTTAATCCTGCTATAATCCAGTCAGGAAAGCCCGCACTTCCAGCAGACTGAATAAGTCTTCGTTGTAATTCCACAGAAAAACTCCAGGTAATTCTGTCGTGTTAAAAATCCCAGTTGTAATCCATCAAAACTGTTCAGGGCTAAAAAATCTGGTAATCCTCCCAGGCAAAATCAATTATTCCTCAAAAGTGTTATCCATTCAAAGATATTGTAATCCATTCAGTTGTTCCGCGATGCTGATGAACAAGGCCTTCAAAGCAGGCCCGAGGCTAAAATTAGAACATCGTGTTCTCCTAGCCGAATATCCAAGGTCAGTCAGCTTCCAGCTGGTAGGTCTCACTCCGTGGTCAGACCGGGTGACCCGAAAACAATAACTGACCTTCCAATCTTCAGGATCCCTTCAGCAAAATCAGCTTTAATCCATCAAAGATTGTTTTCCAAACATTCAGCTCGCTGCAGCCGCAAAGAGCACTCCTTTTGTTCAGGGGAAAAACTCTTTTTGAATTAATCAAATTTTCCCAGAGTATCCAGCAAATTCAAAGAATTCTTCATGATTTCAGCATCTTCAACCAGTTGTATTCCATAATTAATGTTGAATCTTATCAAGAAATGTTGTTCTGTTCCACAAATTTGTTAAATCCATCCAGAAAAATGGTAATCCAGAAATAGACAATTTTAATCCATTAGATAATGTGGTAATTCCTGGAAAAATTAGTTAAAAATCCATTACGAGAGGCCTTTAACAGCGGTTAGAAGACGAACAGGGACACTGTGTTCTTCTTATCTTCCCAATTTTCCCAAACATTCAGCTTGCTGCAGTCTGATCTCTCGACGCACAAAACTTCTCTTTAAACTCCTTTTAATCTGTTATGAACAGAAAGGAAAATATCCCTAATTCATTCAGAAGGGAAAAAAAATTGGTTTAATCCATTAATTGAGGTTTATTCCACAGAATTGTTACAAAACAAAAAAATCTTGAAAAAAAATAAAAATAATTATATCCAGGAAAAATCAGTTACTCCGATAAAAATGTAAAAACATCCATTCACAGCTCCGTTGAGCTTTCAAAGGCCCTTTTGCAGCAGCAGGGAGGACAAAAAGAACTCCGTGTTCTTTCTAGCTCAAACAGGCTGATAAACCCGTCCGCTTTCAGCGAGAAGATCTCCGCTTTGTTGGTTTCAACCGATTATTTAATCTTCTTGTATAAAAGGAGGCTTTTTTACTGTTAATTAATAATTTAATCTTAATATAAATTTAGTTGTGGATTAAACTGGGAATATAACCTACCTTTTTTTGTCAGAAAGTGCCACAAGGGATTTCCAAAAGAATAGGAAAATTATTCCATCTCTGAAGCCAGTCCAAATTGTGAATAAGTTGGAAATATCCGGGCTGAGAGGCAAAAAAGCATTCCTTGTTGCGCAAAAAGAAAAACCCTTTTTCAGATAATCCAATCTTCTTCTTTTCAGCTCCAGAGAGTTCAGTTATAATCCACAAGAATTCTTCAGGGGTCCAAAAACTCAGCAATTTTTCTTCTCTTCCACAGCTTTTTTATACTCTAACAGAGGGACTTCAGCCCCCACTTGCAGACGCTATGTCATTTTCTTATTTTTCCATTGGTTATTCGTGAGGTAACTTTTTACACCTCCTCTCAGCCCTCACTGAACAATGACATAATGTCTCCTTAGCTCTCACCCTCCCTTCACACGAGAGTCTGGTCAGACAGGTTTAAACTTTCACCCAGATCTCTCAACTTTCACCTACATTTACCAAAACTGTGGAAAAAACACTTTTGTAACGTGTTGTGTAATATTCAAAACTATCATCAACACCCTCAGCAGTGAAGCATTCTTTAGTTTGCTGTGAATCTTAAAAGAAAACATAAAATAACATACATTTACTGTCAATACATAATCATATATCTCAATCATAGGATACACATTTCACATAACCATTGCATGTCTGATTTTCTTTGTTGTAAATGCTTGCCCTTTTTAACAGGCTTTGAATCAACCTTGCAGCCTCTCTTCTGCTCTGGCAAAAGTGTGCACGTTTTTATCTATCTGACCTATATTTGCTCCAAGCAGACCTCAGCTGTTTATCTATGTGTGTGTGTGCGTGCACGTGTGTGCGTGAGTGTACTCTGTCTGGTGAGAGGCCTGTTCATGTGCTTGTGTGTGTGTGCGTTAGAGCTTCTGTGTCTGGCTGCTGTAGCATGGTTCAAAAAGTGCTCATTCAAAGATTACATTTTATTTTAATTATCTTTGTTTTAAATGCTTTAAGAACTCTTTTCATTTGTAACAGGCCTTGAATCACAGAGCTCTGTTTTAAGAGGCCTTCAGCTCATCTAACAAAGTGTTCTTTCTATTTATTTTGGGGAGTTCTATTTGACAACACAGCAAAACACAGCAAAACTAACAGCAGAAAGGTTTGCCTTATCTACTGGACCTAATTCTGTTCAGGCCTCCTGGGCCTGAGTGAGCATGCATATATGACCTTTGCTGTGTGCAGGTAAGGCCTAACTCAATCCCATTCCTTATCGCATAGGGTTAACCAAAATGCCATGCAATACCACAAAGATGGTTTACCAAAATACAGACAAAGCAT
>JBBPBX010108204.1:0-11191 GCA_038048925.1 Garcialebias charrua
TTGTTGTGAAATAAACATATTTTTGTCTTCGTGTTTTTTCATCTTGAAGGGTTTTAAAAGGATGCAGCTTGTGTCTGTCCTGCAGGCTTAGGGACTGCTCTATTTTTGGATCTAAGGGTGTGTGGATTTATAGTTTTGTGTGAGCTGCTTTGGGGCATATATAGGACATGATTGCATGGACATTTGTGAAACAGTTAAAACCTTGATTATAAAGCACTTGTGTATTAATTATATAACAGTTGTGTGTTAGTTTCAACCAGGTTAACATATAGAACTGTGTATTATCCTTCACTCTCAAAAACGCCAAGTCTGCAAGCTGAAACAAGCAATGGAATTTCCTGACAGAAGCTTTCTAGCAATTGGGGAAGGGCAACGTCTTAAAGCAGAACTTCTATTATTAAGGTGAGAGCAGGCAAATGCCCAAATAAGAGCATAAAGCAGAACTTCTATTATTAAATTGAGGGTAGGCAACGCCCAGAGAAGGGTATAAAAATATGATTTTTCCTCCTCCACGCCAGTCAACGCAGCCAGACCAACAGAAGAACAGCTGTATTCAGACTAAATCAGGTTGTATATGGGGTCTCTCTTGAAATGCCATTTCAATGTGTTTTCTCTCTCTTTTTCTCTCTCTCCTTCTTCTGTCTCCCTATCTCTCTCACTCACTCTCTGTCCACTTATTTTAATCAAATATAATGATTTTTTGAAATAGAACAAATGTATTCTGTGACTTTTTTAAACTTATGATTAATTAAACTGGTCTTTTGGAAATTTAAATTATGTGTTTGTCGTATTTTCAGTGTATTTCTCCTTTCTGTTCCAAAGTGAACCAAATAACGAATTCTGGGGCGAATAAGAATCAAAGCCAACATTTGGAGGTCCCACCGAGATGGTTGCACGCACGGACAGGAAGGGGCAGAGGAGTCCAGAACACTGACTACTGACCGGTCACCTCAACAAAAAAGGTAAGCAGATTCCTGTTTAAACGAAATCTGTGATTGGAAATTTTGTAAGCAAATTTTACTCAGTGTGTTTGGACTCCAGGTTAATACGTGTAAAAAAAAAATAAAAATAAAACGTTAAAATTAAAAGTAGAATTATAAGTTTCCAGCCAAGACTCCAGATCCCAGAGTAAAAACACGCAGTGGTCGCGCCCCCAGTTGACCGACGGGTCAATCTGGTTGAGGGGGAGTGGGGTTTTAGAATAAATATTCGCCGTCACTCCTGTAACCCTAGACTGAGTTACTGTATCTCGTTAGGTTTTATGGCTAACTATAAAACAGTGTCAATTAAATCTATTTATAATTTGATTTTGATTAAGTGGAGGCGGGATCTGGTGAGGTGGTGTATTTGTATATTACCATGCGTTAATACGTTATAATACACTAGGAATAAAGGTGTTGTACAATCAAACCCACAAACAAATAAAATAAATAAAGTGTGGGACTGAGTGAAAAAAAATTGAGGTAAACGCGCTGACTTTCGCTGATAAAATAATCCGATAAGAGTTCCAAATCTGGACCAGTTAAAAATAGAATAGAATTAGTCACAGAATACTAAATCTTTTTTATGTTCTAAACCAGTGAGGGTACGGGCACTGTGAGGAGTCAACACACGTCAAACCAATCCTATGTTACACTCAAAAGGTTCTAAAAAAATATATTCTTTTTTATTGCTGAAGTTTCTGGCGTCAGAGCTCCGCGTGCCTTTTGGGCTGGTCTGTTTATCTGTTGTCTGTCCTGTGAGTTATAAGGCCAGCGTGAGCTGGTCAGTCTTAAGTGTTGTAAGTCTTGTTGAATTATAAGGCCAGCGTGTGTGTGTGGAAGAGGAAAAGAAAAAAAGAGTTCCGGAGTGGTACACGGGAAAAGAATCGGACGGGCTGACTTGCCATAAGGAACGCGCAGTCTGTCTCGACCCTTCCAGTGTGGGAGGCACCCGTGTATTCACTGAGTCCTGGTTCCTGTAACAATAAAGATTAATAGCTGTGTGGAGTGTGCATGTTTTACTGTGAGAATGGACAAAGATATAAAAACTGAGATGGAAGGGAATTTTAGTCAGAAGTGCGGGAGCACCTTATTTAAACCCATAGAAGAACAAAAAACGATCATAACTCAGGCAATAACCATGTCAGTGCAAGACAGAAAACAGGAAAAACAGCTCTTAAAAAAATTAGAGGAATTAACTGACAAAACAGGCAAAAGTAACGTGGTGAGTTTAATATGGGAAAAAATAAGGAAGTGTAAAGAAGAAACAGAGGAGTTTGAAAAGCAAAAGAAAGAGGCCAATGCTTTACAAAAAGGGAAATATAGAAAATTGTTGACTGCATCAGACAGCAGTTGCAAAGAGTGGTTTAAACTGGTTTTAATAGCACAAGGAGTGTTACATTTACTGACTATGGAGAAGAGTGAGAAAACAGGAAGTCTTGAGCCTCCACCCTATAACAGCACCTCACCAGCACCATCGGTAAAAAGCATGTACCCAATATATCATGTAGAAGGGGGCGTAGTAAAGATAGAGGAAGCTCCCTCCACCTTGGAGCAAGAGAATTCCATGACATCAGAGAGTCTGGTTACTAAGAGTGAGGTGGGATCAGTGAGTGCATCAGATTTCAGAGACTTTATGAACACACATGGGTCCCAAAAGGCAGCTGTCAGCTCAATATCTATAACCCCTCCTCCCTTCTCTCCAATAACCCCCCCAAGGTCACAGGCGTCGTTTTACCACCCAGTGGCCCCAGGGCCCCTCTCGCTCACTTTAAGTGAGACATCAGGGCAAGGATATGTTCCTCCTGACGCTCCTGGGTGGGGAAACAGGCCTGAATTAACTGACAGGATGTTAAATCTGACACCCCACAACACATCAAGGCCCAGGAACCCCCCCTTGGCCGAAGGCCCTCTTCGGATCACTTCAGAGGTTATAACCTCTCCTCCTCTTCCATCCAATCGGATGGAAAACACCAGTACACCGCTTCCCCTCTACACCACCACACCCAGTACACCACTTCCTGTAACATCACACCCCAGTACATCCAGTCTTATGGAGCATGAGGAGACGCAAGGGTTTGAAAATTGTTCTTTTTCCAGCAGCAGCTATCCCTTGTTCCAAGCAGGTACACAAGTCAGGTACAAACCTTTTGCTTTGGGAGACATTCAGGCCTTGGTGGAGAAATTGCCCCCCCTAACAGCGGGAGGCAGCAAATGGTTGAACTCAGTGGACAGCCTCACTAAAGGGATCACATTGGCAGTAGGGGATGTGAGAGCTTTGTTGGGAAGATGTGTAACATCCACTAGGATGGATGAATTGGAACGGGCAGCAGGTTGGAATCGCACAGTTCTCGACTCAGAACCCATGACAAATCACTTAAATAGGTTCGCAGGAGCCCTTAGGGAGGCTTACCCGCTCCCAGAGGGTTCAGGGGTGCCTAAGTTTCATTGGAAACCTGGACAGAACCCCACAGTTTATTTAGATCAGTGTAAGCAAGAATGGCATGATAGAACTCACTGCCACGGACAAGGTGCGGGGCAGAGATATTTCTTTAGACAAGCTATCCTTGATGGTGTTCCAGCAGCTGTCAGTAAAGCAATAAAAGCAAACCCTGACCTTCCCACTGCTGATGCAGAGAAATGGGAACGTCACTTAATTCATCATCTGCAGGAAGTAGCAGATGAGGAGGTAAAAAGTTCAGCTGATTTAAAAGACATGCAAACTCAGCTGCTGAAATTACAACTAAAGCAAGCTAGAGATGTGGTGCAATCAAAGAAAGAGGCCAAACAGATGGTTACTGGGAAGGAAGGTGTGTTTACCACCCCACAGCAGCACACGGCACCCCAGCCATATTATAATAACTCATCTCAGGGTCCGGTCAGGGGGCAGTGGAGGAGAGGAGGAAGAGCTCGGGGCAGGGGCTATAGCCGAGGTAACCTGCAGGGAAACAGAGCACAAGACGTCTGCCATTTTTGTCTGAAGCCAGGGCATTGGGCCCGTGACTGTTTTCACAAACAAGCACAGTCACAGAGGGAAGGACGCCTTCACTCAGCTCCCAACTCACAGATGGCTCCAGCTGGCCAGCACCCGGCTCCACAAAGAGAGTGGGCCCATGGCTCAGGGTCCAGCTCTTCATACCAGCAATGACACACCCCACAGAGAAACCAGTCCATAGGGGGAGGTGCAGACCCTATGATACGGATGAAAGTCATGAACAAGGACTTGTCCTTCTTGGTGGACACAGGTGCCACATACTCCACGTTGAATGACCTGGACTTTTCTGAACACGCCACATCTGACACGGTGTCAGTGGTAGGCTTCTCTGGGGTGCAACAAAAACTGCATTTAACTGAACCTCTCCTAATCACAGCAGGACCGCAGTCTTTGACTCATCCTTTTGTTTTGTCTAAGGATGTACCAGTAAACCTGCTGGGTAGAGACTTGTTGAAAAAGATGGGGGCGACCATTTTGTGTGAACCAACTGGGCTGAAAGTCACTCTGCCCAATGGGACTTGTTGGACTTGTTCACAATCATCTTCCTCTCCAGCCTCACAATGTCTGCTTAAACCAACGCAGGAGGAGGTCGCTGACATCTACTGGGCTTTGCTACGCCCTGAAACAACACAGCAACTGGGCATCTACTCTGCGTACTTGTCTTGGAAGCCATGGCTTGATGCTCTGCGACCCTATGTTCCCCCTCCAGATCCTATACATCTGACACTCTTTTATGACCGTGACTCTGATGATTGTTTTAGAGAGCATTTTGCCTCTACTTTGCAAGATACTGAGTGGGTTTTGACCTCAGATAAGATCATTGTAGGTCCTCAGGGGGTGGCCTCACATGTCACCCTATCACCATCTCAACTTGAATGGTATAGGATGTCATCTGAAGCAGCACCACATGTCTCACTTGCTCTTTCACCTTCACACCAGGCTAAGGATTTAGGACCCATGGTAAAAACAGTCATGGATGCCCTAGATTGGTGTCCCACACAGCTTCCATCAGTTGCTTTTTCACCATCAACAGATTGCTATATTATTGATGTTTCAGCTCAGGATTTGGGTAAATTAGATCATGAACTTATTTCAAGAGAACATGGCAGGGAAAAGACTGATCACACAGAGGTCCCTGCCATGCTTGATACGCTCCCACAATCCCTTTGGTCTCAAGGTCCAGAGGATGTGGGATTAGTAAACTGCGATCCCATCACTTTTGAACTTCTCTCCACTGAGCCAATATGGTTGTATCAATACTCACATAAGCCAGAAGCCGCAGAGGGGCTGAGCAATACGGTTTGGGGGTTGCTAAATGCAGGAGTATTAGAACCGTCTAATTCACAGTGGAATACTCCCATTTTGCCAGTCGAGAAAGCAGGTACAGGAAAGTACAGAATGGTGCATGACCTTAGGTCAATTAATGCAATCCTTAAGACTCCCACCTGCCCTGTTCCAAATCCATACGTGGCGTTAACAAACTTGAATCCAAAACAGAAATGGTTCACTTGCATTGACTTGGCCAATGCCTTCTTTTGTCTCCCTTTGTCAAATGATGTACGAGACATTTTCTCTTTCACTTTTAATGGCCAACAGTACCGATACACGCGTCTCCCTCAGGGGCTTGCATTGTCCCCTGGAATATTCAATCAGGTACTAAAAGACCTGTTGGTTCAACTTCCTCTTCCTGAAGGCACCACTTTGCTTCAATATGTGGACGATTTATTGATAGCATCAGAATCACCTGAAGACTGTCTCAAAGCCACCCATGACATTCTTCTTCTTCTTCATGATGCGGGTTTCAAAGTGAGCAAAACAAAACTTCAAGCCGTCCGCACCCAGGTATCCTTCTTGGGACGGTTAGTCTCAGCTCGAGGAACAACGCTTTCTCCTGAGCACAGAGTTTCCATTTTGAATCACCCAAAGCCTAGCACGGTACAGGAAATGTTGTCTTTTCTGGGGTTGACAGGGTATAGCAGACATTATATACCTGATTACAGTGAACTCACTACTTCTCTTCGAAACATGGTTAAGGAACAGGGGATGAGAAAATTAAAGTCCAAGCTCGTTTGGAGCCTTGAAGCTGAACAGTCTTTCATAACTCTCAAACAACTTTTGACTCGGGCTACTGATTTAGCCCTACCTGATTACACCTCACCTTTTTACCTTGATGTTTCTGAAGCAAAAAACACCATTAATGGCATTTTGTTTCAGAAAAAGGGGGGGAATAGACAGATACTGATGTACACCAGCATTCTTCTGGATAGTACTGAAAAACGTCATCCACCATGTACACAAATGGCAGCAGGATTGAGTAAAATTGTCGCTAAAACAGCACATATAGTGATGGGCCATCCACTGCACATTTTAACATCACATAATGTCGTGGCCTATGTGAACTCCGAACTCTTCACAATGACTTCATTGAAACAAAGACGCATGAGTAACATTTTGGCAGCACCAAATTTATCATTTTCACATGAAGGTGTAAACATGGCTGATGGAATGAATACAACACACACGCACGATTGTGTTCAAAAGGTCTATATGGAAGAAAAAATCAGGTCCGACCTAGAAACAGAACATATACCACATTCAGAAGTACTCTACACGGACGGGTGCTGCTTTAGAATGGAGGATGGGTCTTTGAAGTCAGGGTTCGCAGTGGTTAGACAAAATGAAGATGCATTCGAGGTGGTAGAATCTGGACAGTTGATGGGAAAACAGTCAGCTCAAAAAGCCGAAATTCAAGCGGTAGTTGCAGCACTAAAATTAGGCACAGGAAAAGAAATCACAGTATACACAGACTCAGCATACGCTTATGGAGTTGTTTATGTACAATTACCACAGGAAAAGAAATCACAGTATACACAGACTCAGCATACGCTTATGGAGTTGTTCATGTACAATTACCCCAATGGAAAAGAGCAGGGTTTTTGACAGCAGGAAATAAACCCATAAAACATGAAGAACTCATAAAAGAGTTAGCTGATAGTCTGATGCTTCCAAGGAAAGTGGCAGTTGTGAAATGCAAAGGTCATGATGTAACACAGTCAGATACTGCTGAAGGTAATAGGCAGGCAGACAGAGCAGCTAAAGTGGCAGCTGGCTATTTAGCAAGAGTTCAGATGGTGACAGTGGAAGAAGAATGTCAGTGGAACAGTCGTTGGAGCCAAACAGAAATCACAAAGGCACAGAATGAGGCGTCTCCTGAAGAGAGATCTGTTTGGAAAAACAAGGGAGGAAAAAAGAATGAACAGAGCGGGTTGTGGACAGGACCCAATGAAAAGTGGATCCTGCCCATGACTCTGAAACCATTAGTTTTTCAGGAAGCACACGGTCTGGCTCACGTGGGCGGCGGACAGATGGCCAGGAATCTTCAGCAATGGTGGCATCCACACATGAAAGACATGATAACTGAACACATAGGAACCTGTAGATCCAAAAATAGAGCAGTCCCTAAGCCTGCAGGACAGACACAAGCTGCATCCTTTTAAAACCCTTCAAGATGAAAAAACACGAAGACAAAAATATGTTTATTTCACAACAAACCCCCTTTGGACCTCATTATCTGAGGTCCATCCCAAAAGAAATAAAATCACACACCTAATAACGCAGCTAAACGCATATATACACAATATTCAGTCAGTTTTTTCAAAATCCTCCAAGTTATAGTTTTTTAACAAAAGCAGTTGTCTCATCACTTCAGGGTCCCTTTTTTCCAGAGTGGACGTGATGAGTCTTACCGTCAAAGACCTTAAACAAGGCACGCAGCAGCACCCGCAGGTTATAAGTATGCCTAAGAAAATAGCCAATGATACCATTATAGATACAAACACCTGTTTCCAGGGACCGAAGATCTTTATTAGCCAATTGTCCAGTGGGTCGTCCAGACCCGAATGACTTTTCATTTCATCTGAGAGGGTTCTAAGGCCTTCTAGGGCTCTTGTGACTTTGCCATCTGGAGCAGTGTTGTTTGGAATAAATGTACAGCAAAGGTCGCCAAACATACTACAAACTCCCCCCCGTTCCGCCAAAAGCATATCCAACGCCATCCTGTTCTGAACCGCCATCAGGGAAGTCGGCGCTAGTTGTTCGGCCAGACCTTCTACCGCGTCTCTGGTGAGATTGGACAGTCGCATAACATTATAATGCACATAATTTATCCTGTCAACATTTTTATTGGGAGTAACAGGGAACACTGCTGAAATGATAGGAAAGCTCTCAAACCCAGCTGCCACCTGATCAGCCAATTTGTATTCATTTGGCACACCCCGCGGAATGCCTATAGAGTCAATATAAGTAGGTGAACTGACGGTTGGATCAAAATTAGCAGATCTCCTTCTCCTATTTTGAGAGAGATCAGTTCCGTTCAGGATCTCCAATCTGGGACCAATCAGAGCCAGATGAGCCGCCAATCGTACCATGGCACAAAGTACAATTTCCCCCCAAGTGCAGCTCTGTGGGCATTGTAAAGCCGTAGGTGGACACTGACACATGTATATATCTGCATGCCTGAATGAAATATTCTGGCCTGCACAATCAATTACATCGCATAAATCGAACGTGAAAGTGGTAGTCTGGTTTGCGATATACTCTAGTTTGAGGACTTTTTGGTGCGCGCCATACTCCCTCTTATGTCTATAAACTTCACAATCATTTTTCCCAGGGATTACGCAAAAATGTTCTAAGAGGACAATCAAAATTACCATACTTATTCCACTTATTCCAACTACCATAGTGACCCTCTTGTCTGGCCACCACATTTTGAATCAATTTATTAATATGCAAATTGTAGAATATAAGGAAATATATGCAAACAATGAACGATAATAATAGTAAGCGCTTTAGAATATTGCAGAATTATGAACCTTAAGTTCCAAGTTCCTCCTCCAGCAGCAAGGCAGTTGTCTCCCTTGAACACACAAAAATAGAGAAAGAACACAAGATTTATATCATCATCACAGAAACATTAATATACTTTTTGAATGTGCCACACGTACTCAGGGGCATTCCCCTGGGGTGCTCGGGAATGTCCTCCTATGTTCCCAAGTTTTCTTCGTGTAATGTGAGGCTCTAATATGTAGTGTTTTTATCGTTTTAGGTGTCTGTTCTATGTGTGCATGTTCCAGCACCGAGTGGCCCCATTAAACAGAGTCTTTCTGGGCCCGCACGCAACTTTACTCGGCTACTTTCGTCCATCAAGGTACAAGAGTTCGAACGCGAGCTCCTCTTGTTGTCCCGCTCGATCCTCTCAGCTCCTTCCTGGTTCACGGGCTGGAGCACACTGACTCCAATGGTACCAGACCTCCCCCTTTCCTCTCAGCCTGACCGCATGTGAGGTTCTCTCGGTCACTTGGAAAGGACCTGCCCAGCGAGGCTCCGCCCACTTTCTCTTAACGACCCTCAGCAGCACCCACTCAGCTGTGGGTAGGTCAGGGTCTCCTGGTGGACCCCTTTTCTCGTGTACCTGCTGAGTAAAGTTGGTTACCAAAGCTTTTAACTCATCAAAGTATACCTTATGGTCCATCTTTCGGTCCCCCTCGTTGGGCAGAGAACAAGCATTCGGTCCAGGGAAAGGTCGACCTGTAGTTAACTCATAGGGAGAGAAACCAGTGCCATTATTAACAGAAGTTCTTACAATCATTAATGCAATTGGCAAAGCGTCAACCCAGTTTAATTTGGTCTGTGCACAGATTTTGCTCAATTTTTGTTTTATGTTCTGATTCATCCTTTCGATCTTGCCTTGGGACTGGGGGTGGTACACGGTCCCGAAGGCGTGCTTTAATCCTAACATTTTTTCCACAGCCTGCAGGTCTGCGTTTTTAAAATGTGTACCATTATCAGATCTGATTTTTTCGGGAAACCCATGTCTAGGAATGTAATGGTTTATCAGGAACTTTATGACTGTTTTACTGTCTTCTTTTCTTGCAGGTATGGCTTCAGGCCATCCTGTGAGGGCGTCGACACACATCAACACATATCTGTACCCCTTAATGGTTTCAATCATGTCTGTGTAATCTATGATCACTTCCTGTCCTGGTCTGAACAGGAAGGGAAATATCCCTTGTTCTGGTTTTACAGTAGGTCGGATGTTGTATTGTAAACAAACTTTACAGGTTCCTATGTGTTCAGTTATCATGTCTTTCATGTGTGGATGCCACCATTGCTGAAGATTCCTGGCCATCTGTCCGCCGCCCACATGAGCCAGACCGTGTGCTTCCTGAAAAACTAATGGTTTCAGAGTCATGGGCAGGATCCACTTTTCATTGGGTCCTGTCCACAACCCGCTCTGTTCATTCTTTTTTCCTCCCTTGTTTTTCCAAACAGATCTCTCTTCAGGAGACGCCTCATTCTGTGCCTTTGTGATTTCTGTTTGGCTCCAACGACTGTTCCACTGACATTCTTCTTCCACTGTCACCATCTGAACTCTTGCTAAATAGCCAGCTGCCACTTTAGCTGCTCTGTCTGCCTGCCTATTACCTTCAGCAGTATCTGACTGTGTTACATCATGACCTTTGCATTTCACTACTGCCACTTTCCTTGGAAGCATCAGACTATCAGCTAACTCTTTTATGAGTTCTTCATGTTTTATGGGTTTATTTCCTGCTGTCAAAAACCCTGCTCTTTTCCATTGGGGTAATTGTACATGAACAACTCCATAAGCGTATGCTGAGTCTGTGTATACTGTGATTTCTTTTCCTGTGCCTAATTTTAGTGCCGCAACTACCGCTTGAATCTCGGCTTTTTGAGCTGACTGTTTTCCCATCAACTGTCCAGATTCTACCACCTCGAATGCATCTTCATTTTGTCTAACCACTGCGAACCCTGACTTCAAAGACCCATCCTCCATTCTAAAGCAGCACCCGTCCGTGTAGAGTATTTCTGAATGTGGTATATGTTCTGTTTCTAGGTCGGACCTGATTTTTTCTTCCATATAGACCTTTTGAACACAATCGTGCGTGTGTGTTGTATTCATTCCATCAGCCATGTTTACACCTTCATGTGAAAATGATAAATTTGGTGCTGCCAAAATGTTACTCATGCGTCTTTGTTTCAATGAAGTCATTGTGAAGAGTTCGGAGTTCACATAGGCCACGACATTATGTGATGTTAAAATGTGCAGTGGATGGCCCATCACTATATGTGCTGTTTTAGCGACAATTTTACTCAATCTGCTGCCATTTGTGTACATGGTGGATGACGTTTTTCAGTA
>JBBPBX010108206.1:0-11191 GCA_038048925.1 Garcialebias charrua
AGTAATCTTCGTCCGATCTCCAATCTGCCCTTCATCTCCAAGATCCTTGAAAAAACTGTTGCTAGTCAACTTCACTCTCACCTGTCCAACAACAACATTTATGAAGAGTTTCAATCTGGATTTCGCCCCCACCATAGCACCGAAACAGCTCTAGTAAAAATTACTAACGACCTTCTTCTTGCTGCTGACTCTGGTCTTCTGTCCATCCTCATTCTTCTTGATCTAAGTTCTGCCTTCGACACCATCTGTCATTCTATCCTCCTCAACAGACTAACCTCCATTGGCATCTCAGGTACCCCGTTAGACTGGTTCAACTCCTATCTCTCTGACCGCACTCAATTCATTCAGCTTAAATCCTTCCGTTCCCAGTCTTCCCCTGTCTCCACGGGTGTCCCCCAAGGCTCTGTCCTCGGACCCCTCCTCTTCATCATTTACCTCCTTCCTCTAGGCCACATCTTCCGCAAACATGGCATCCATTTCCACTGTTATGCTGATGACACGCAGCTCTACTGTCATCAAAACCTAACTCCACCCACCCGCCCTCCATCCTCACCGACTGTCTCATTGAGCTTAATCACTGGTTTTCTAACAATTTCCTTCAACTAAACAGCAACAAAACAGAAGTCATTCTCGTCGGTACCAAAAACTCTATTTCAAAATCAGAACATCTTCTCGTCCCCCTTAACAACTCTCTGCTATCCCCCTCCCCTCAGGTCAAGAGCCTCGGTGTCATCCTCGACACCACTCTTTCCTTCACTTCACACATCAACAATATTACTCGGTCTGCCTATTTCCACCTCCGTAATATTAACCGTCTCCGTCCTTCTCTCACGCCCCGCTCCACAGCCATCCTGGTGCACAGTCTTGTGACTTCCCGTATTGACTACTGCAACTCCCTTCTCTACGGCCTCCCCAACAAATCTCTCCACAAGTTACAGATGGTCCAGAACTCAGCTGCCCGTGTCATCACTCAAACCTCCTACTATAACCACATCACTCCTGTCCTGCAGCAGCTCCACTGGCTCCCGGTTAAATCACGCATCATCTTCAAAATTCTACTTCTCACGTTCAAAGCTATCCACAACCTTGCCCCTCCTTATCTATCTGACCTCCTACAAATCTCCATCCCATCACGCTCTCTCAGATCCTCCTCTTCACTACACTCCATGTACCCTCTGCCTGCCTCTCCACCATGGGGAGCAGGGCCTTCACCTGCTCTGCCCCTCACCTCTGGAACGCTCTACCGCCAGACCTTCGAAACACCACCTCCCTTTCTCTGTTCAAGACTGCTCTGAAAACACATAAAATAAAATGTAAAATAAATGTCACATTTTTGTCATCTGTGTATGTTCCCATACTTGACAGACGAAATTGGTCTCTGCATTTAACCCAACCACCACAAGGTGGTGCAGTGAGCAGCCGTGGTCAGCGCCTGGGGAGCTGGGGAAAATAGATGTGCATTCATAGACACCCCAAGGTGTGCCGTGGCCGGGGTTCGAACCTGGGTCCTTCGGATCCCAAGTCCGATTCCCCTGCCACTACACCATCTTGGCCCCATCTCTTTAGACTAGCTTATCATTAACTTTACTAAATGTATTTTATATTATTTGTATTTTATATTCTTTATGTATTTATTTTACATTTCAATTTGTCTTGCTGTAAAGTGTCCTTGGGTGTCCTGAAAGGCGCTTTTAAATAAAATGATTATTATTATTATTATTCATTCAACCTTTATTTAGTCAGGTAAATCTTTTGAACCTCATGGGCTCATTTACGAAAGCGACCTGCTAAAACTAAAGAACAATGAACAGCAATGGTAGAATTTCCTTAAACAATAAACAAACAAACAATAAACAATAGAAAACAAAAGAGAGGGAAAAAAAAAAAAAATTTTTTTTTTTTTTTTTTAACAAAGTATCAAAAAACTAGCAAAACATTATAAGGTAAACGTATAGAATCAAAGACAGGAACAAATCTGCATTGGTTTTTGCCAGGATTCCAACAGATTCTGAAAACCATTTAGAGAAGTCAAGTTTGAGAGCTTCAGATCTTTTTGTAAGATATTCCAGGAAGCTGGAGCGGAATAGGAGAAGGCCCTTTTTCCAAGTTCAGTCCTCACTGACGGAACACTGCAGGTAATCATGTCCTGAGAGCGCACACTGTAGCTGCAATCACGCAAAGACATGTAGGAGGAGATGTATGAGGGCAGCAGACCAAGAAGTGATTTAAAGATGAAAATGTACCAGTGGAAGAGTCTGCGTGAGGTTAATGATGTCCAGTTAACCAGTGAATACAGGGTGCAGTGGTGGGTACGATAATCACAACCAGTTATGAATCTTAGTGCACCATGATAGACAACATCCAACATCCGCAGGGTGCTTGTAGGAGCATTCATGTAGAGGATGTCACCGTAATAATATAAAATATAAAAGTGACTGAGTTACAGAGACGTTTTGGGGCGAGCTGTGGCAGCCATCTTGAATCAGACTGAAAAGTCAGTGACATCTTTGTCTTTTCTGGGAGTTTCAAAACAATCCGTACAGAGATATGTTGCTAACACAACAAACACAGAGACAATGACAGGATTGTCCACCTTGTAAACCAGTTTTTAACGTCTAATTCAAACACTGAACGTTCGATTTGACATGCTCGATCTCACATTAAGCTTTTGTTTGTATTAGAGCAAGTTTGAAGATAATTCCAGTGTTTTGTTTGTTTCTATTTTCGTTTTTTTTACTGTGAGTTGCAAAACACGTTTTACTCAGCAGTACGGGATGATGTTCACCTCAAACGGCAGCCGTGTGCGTCTTCAAAAGCAACTCATCCGTCTGGATGTTTGCATGAGCTGCTGAATGAGCTGCAGGCAACGACGCCGAGCTTTGCATAGCGTCGCAAAAATTTGTTTTACGCAGAGCAGAGACTCTCCTGAAGTCAAGAGTCAGAAGACAAAAAGAAAGGCTCAGCTGTCCTTGAAAAAATTATGTTGAGTAGCATTTCCTGTGTTTTCTAAGGTTGATCTGAAGAGATTTTCCATGATGTTTACAGTAAAAAGTCCAGTGCTTCATGAGATATTTTGCTAACAGACAAGAGTTGGCTCCAAACAGTAACAGGCAGAATTTTAAACAAAGATCAAAGCTACTACCACATCAAATTCTAGGTCAATACTCGTCATAGCCCATTTTTGTGTGTGTGTTTGTGTCTGTTGCCTCTGGCAGCCATCTTGAATCACGCTCACTCGAAAAATGAATTCATACAAACCGGATTCCAAAAAAGTTGGGACACTAAACAAATTGTGAATAAAAACTGAATGCAATGATGTGGAGGTGCCAACATCTAATATTTTATTCAGAATAGAACACAAATCACAGATCAAAAGTTTAAACTGAGAGAATGTATCATTTTAAGGGAAAAATATGTTGTTTCAAAATTTCATGGCGTCAACAAATCCCAAAAAAGTTGGGACAAGTCCATTTTTACCACTGTGTGGCATCCCCTCTTCTTACAACACTCAACAGACGTCTGGGGACAGAGGAGACCAGTTTCTCAAGTTTAGAAATAGGAATGCTCTCCCATTCATGTCTAATACAGGCCTCTAACTGTTCAATCATCTTGGGCCTTCTTTGTCACACCTTCCTCTTTATGATGCACCAAATGTTCTCTATAGGTGAAAGATCTGGACTGCAGGCTGGACATTTCAGTACCGGATCCTTCTCCTACGTAGCCATGATGTTGTGATTGCTGCAGAATGTGGTCTGGCATTATCTTGTTGAAAAATGCAGGGTCTTCCCTGAAAGAGATGACGTCTAGATGGAGCATATGTTGTTCTAGAACCTGAACATAGTTCTCTGCATTAATGGTGCCTTTCCAGACATGCAAGCTGCCCATGCCACAAGCGCTCATGCAACCCCATACCATCAGTGATGCAGGCTTCTGAACGGAGCGTTGATAACAACTTGGGCTATCCTTGTCCTCTCTGGTCCGGATGACATGGCGTCCCAGTGTTCCATAAAGAACTTCAAATCGTGACTCATCTGACCACAGAACAGTCTTCCATTTTGCCACACTCCATTTTAAATGACCCCTGGCCCAGTGCAAACGTCTGAGCTTGTGGAGCTTGCTTAGAAATGGCTTCCTCTTTGCACTGTAGAGTTTCAGCTGCAACGGCGGATGGCACGGTGGATTGTGTTCACTGACAATGCTTTCTGGAAGTATTCCTGAGCCCATTCTGTTATTTCCTTGACAGTGGCATTCCTGTTTGAGGTGCAGTGACGTTTAAGGGCCCGGAGATCACGAGCATCCAGTAGAGTTTTACGGCCTTGACCCTTACGCACAGCGATTGTTCCAGATTCTCTGAATCTTTTGATGATGTTATGCACGGTTGATGATGATAACTTAAAAGTCTTTGCTATTTTACGCTGGGTAACACCATTCTGGTATTGCTGCACTATCTTTCTGTGCAACAATGGTGGAATTGGTGATCCTCTTACCATCTTGGCTTCTGAGAGACACTGACACTCTGAGAAGCTCTTTTTATACCCAATCATGTTGTCAATTGACCTAATTAGTGTTAATTGGTCTTCCAGCTGTTCGTTATATGCTCAATTTCCTTTTTCCAGCCACTTATTGCTACTTGTCCCAACTTTTTTGGGATTTGTTGACACTGAAATTTTGAATCAACATATTTTTCCTTTGAAATGTTACATTTACTCAGATTAAACTTTTGATCTGTCATCTATGTTCTATTACAAATAAAATATTGACTTTTACCATATCCACATCATTGCATTCAGTTTTTATTCACAATCTGTTTAGTGTCCCAACTTTTTTGGAATCCGGTTTGTAGTTTGCACAAGAAAGCGCTGCCATCTTGATAGGCAAAAACAGAAACAAGTTGAAAACTTTTGAAATTGGGAAATGAAACCCTCTCGTTCAGAGTTCAGAGTCGAGAAGAGTTTAGATCCAATGAGGCACGGGAGCAGTTAGAAGACAAAAGGTCAGATTCAGCACCCCGAGACGACTTCTGATATTTAGATATAAATATACCGAGTTATATTTAATTTAAAGCTGTTTTTGACGCCTTTCATGAAAGAAACAGCCATATTTGTGATAACCAGTTTAGATTAAGGCAAAATTAAAGGACTGCATCAACTGTTTTGTTTTATCAAGATGGTGGAAACACCTGGAGGTGACGTCGCATGCATACAGCATTAGTTGTAGCTGCCAGACAATGATCACTTCCTAAAGTTTCATTAAAATTGATCAAGTGGTTCATGAGATATTTTATTAACAAGGGAAGGAATATTGGTTTGTTCCCATACAATGACGACATTAGTTCTCTGCATTTAACCCATCACACGCGAGATACACCCAGGTGGAGCAGTGGGCAGCTATGCAAGCGTCCACTCTTGCTCTGAGATGCCACGACATGTGTGAATGGCTGGGAGTCGAACTGCGACTTTCAGGCCTAGTTCAGCTAACCTACTTCTATTCCATCTCAGCCCCCAGACACAGTCAGACACAACCAAAGACTTTATGGGAACCTAAACGTAACCTGAAATAAAACTGGAAAAACAGGTTAAAACAGGTCTACTGTATTCAACAAAATTGCTCTGGGTGCCACAGTTACTGAAAGCCAGCAGCTCAGGGGCCGGACATCCAGCAATTAAAGTCATTGTGTATATAAACCAAGTATTACAAAGATCTGTTACCTTTTAAGTTTGTTTGTTTGCATTGAATTATAAATGCAATAAACAGAAATTTTTTTTTTATGAACTCATTGGTGGGCCGACCTGAAGTCACCAGCGGGCTGGAAGTGGCCTGCAGGCCGCCAGTTCAATAGCCCTGGATTAAACCCAGACCTACCAGCTTCTCTGTATTGACCAAAAACCAGGTCTGCTGGCTCGAGAGCTGCAGCGCTGCCGATGTGTGTCCCCTCCTCACCATAGTTAGTCATGTAGAATGAGATTCGACCCTTTAACAACAACAAATTATGCTTTCTTAAATTTTTACACTGTATTTACAATGTTTTATTATGAAACCAGGAAATGCACAAAGAAAAACCGCATACCTGTCTCTGAGACTCATAAAGGATGCGATCCATTGTGTTCAGCAACGTCATCTTCTGGTAAAAGTTCAGAACCGTCTCTTTGGAGAGCTGAGCAGGAAGAATTACACCCAAACAACAGTGTCAGGAATAGAGTTTATAAAAGTGTGACTAGTGAGGAACCTGGGCAGGATGGATGTACCTGAGGGTCTTCAGAGGGGTTGATTATTTTGCCCTGCCTGTCCATGACCCGGTACACCGGGATGCCAGAGATAACATTGGGCTGAATGAACTCGAGATGGTCCACAAACTCTGCCGAGGCTCCGGGGAACTGAGGCTTTTCCAGCGATGAGTCAACAGGATGCTGTTGCACCCCAGCCTGAAGGAGGGAAAACACGCAGCGTTCATTAACTGACTGACGTCAAAGTCTTAAAAACAAATCCTATTAGGTTAATTAGCATCGCGGTTTCATTCACACCCTCTGTTTGATCGGCCATCTTGAATAAAAACTGACAACAGCAGGTAAATCAGCTGGAGACGTACATCCCGTGATGACTTTCTGAGAGTGTCATGAGATATTTTGCTAACACTACAGTAAAACTCGCTCACGCACAGACATGGGCAAAAACATTATTGCCTTTCTTCTTCAGCGACAGGCGATAAAAACAACACAGCAGCGGTGAATATGAATTACTTTATAATAATGGAATCAAATGTTGATTAAATGCCTGGTCACAAAAAAAGAGATTATTATTATTATTTTCTATACAAAATGTTAATGTCAGTTTGTAGGTAAACAGTCCTCCGTCAGTTTTACGAACTCAGGTGCAGTGGACCTGTGAGGGAGTGCCTCACTCACTGACCGTGATGTGAACATTTGCATCATCTTAAAGAAACCTGAGCACCGTAAACAATCATGTACGTCTATTTAAATACATTTTTTATGAAGTCAGGAAGTCTTGCAGCATTTAAAAATTAATCTAAATGCATTGCACCATCTTAAGATGTCTCCGTTTGGTTGAGTATTTATTAGCATTACTTAAAAAGACAAAACAAACTGCATAATTTTAACATTTCTCCTCATAAGAAAAAAGCAATTACTTAAGTGGTTCTGTGCAACTCCAACACAAAATAATTACCGGTACATACTATTTACTTTGAATTAAAAATTTTAACAAAATAAATACAAGATTCAAATGGCGTTTCCTTCAGCTGCTGTCTTCTGCTGAGGTCGCCACAGAAACTTAAAAAAGTGACTACCGGTACTGTACTGTAATTATTCAAAATTACTTTATTTATATACAACAAAAACAAACAGATTCCATTGTTTTCAAAAATAATTTTTTCAAATGCTTAGCATTTGTTCTCATAGATAAAGTTCTACAATCATAAAAAGTACAACTTTCAACTTGAAACCATTTATCCTAGAACTTCATTTGACAATCATTGAAGGACTTCTGACCGGGCTCTCAGCGGTCGGTGTTCTACATGAACTGGTAACCCGACAGGATTCTGCCTCACGCCCCTTCGTTGGACCAATAGGAAGGAAGCTAGCTAAAACTTTAGCCGGCTAACTATTAGCTTGAGAACAAGACATACGATTAACTTTGATGTTTGAGAATAAATAAAAAAATTATAATGGATTTTATTTAGAAACATATATTAGCATAAATTTGCTTTTGCACAGCTAACTTAAAGACAAATTTAAAAAAAAAGTTAGCGGGCTGGCTAACATCTCGCGATAACTGAAGAGGTGACCCCGAGTTCTTGTAAATTCATGATACAGTATAGACCCCTTTCACGGCTCGTCATCAACCCTGGAAAAATACCGGAAGTAGCCATCTTGGCGACATAGCGGTGTTAGCCTCAAAGCTATTGTAGTGGTGCGTCGCGTCTGGTCACACAAAATCAAAAAATGGTGAATTATTGTCGTGTCCATGGCTGCCACAATCGGTCAGATTGAGAGAAAAGCCTTCTGTTTTACAGATTACCACTCGTGATCACAAATCAAGGTGAAGTAATTCAGCAGTTATCAGAGGAAAGTCGACGTCTGTGGCTGCCAGCCTAAACCAGAACTTGGATTGAAAAACACTGAGCAACATCCGAATTTGCTCTGCACACTTTGTGTCAGGTAATATATTTCTTACAGTAGATTATAGTGAATTAGGGCATTACACGAATCATAAGTTTATTGAGCACGAGGACAGAGCTTTGAAACACCACCTCCCTTTCTCTGTTCAAGACAGCCCTGAAAACACATCTCTTTAGACTTATCATTAACTTTACTAAATGTATTTTATATTATATAATCCTTATGTATTTTATATTTCAATTTGTCACTGATAATGTTTGAACTGAATTGGTTTGTTAAGTGTCCTTGGGTGTCCTGAAAGGCGCTTTTAAATAAAATGATTATTATTATTATTATTACAATCCTTTAACTGTGCTGCATAAAATGTACATGGAACGTTAAATTTTTTTGTTGAGTTATTTGTTTTTTACAAATAGCATAAACAACTCAACAACTGAAAGCTTAACAAAGCTTTCAGTTGTTGAGTTGTTTATGCTGATTATTCAAAATTCATAAGAGCACATGACACTCATGACAAGAGCACTGTCATGATAAACTACACACCTAGCTCTCAAGTTGAAAAGCAAAAAATACGTACAAACACTAAATATGTAAGAAGCACATACAATAACCTAAATTAACTGTTCTTGTGTTGTTTGACAACTGACAATCCGGTGCTATGTTGTAAATCCTGTTTTGAAATTCATATGCATATGAACACACCAATTATTTACAACTTCATTTAAGTAATTTTTATTTTATTATGTTTTTTCTTTTCTTAGGCAGACGTGCTCCATTGTACAGCAAGGATGATGCAGACTGGGTGCCTTCACTGAAGACGTGTGCTGCAGAGAAGTCTGTAGCAGTTGGTGCTGATGGTGGATGACATCTGGCAGCTGAACGCTTCAACCGACGACAAAAAAGAACTAAAAAAAACATGGCAAATAGCACATGTTAGAATCCATGTTGAACGTGTCATAGGCTGTGTTAGACAAAAATACACAATCTTGAATGGCCCTCTTCTACCTATTGATTTTCAAACATGTAGATATCCAGAAAAAGTTGCATTAATCGATATGATTGGCTTTGTGTGCTGTGCCTTGGTTAATCACCTTTGGTGGGTTATGAGTAGCTGCATGAATTGTAAAAAGAACAAGTGGATAGAAGAGTGATAGCTGATGTGAACCTTTTTTATTTTTATTTTACATTGTTCCACCTTTACTTTGAAGTTGTTTTTGCAAATATGGGGCAGACATGATTTTTCATTCACTGCACTCTTTATTTGAGCATGATGCTGGTGAAGATTCTCAGTCGTCCAGGACATGATAAAATCAAAAAAGGCGTTCAATACAGGATCAACTGGACTTTATTAGTAACAAATAAAGTCCAGTTGATCCTGTATTGAACGCCTTTTTGATTTGAGCATGAATTACTATATCATTGTTTATGTATTGATTTGATTAATGTAATTTTGATTATGCTTTTTCTGTAATGGATATCACACAGACGTGAGCAAACAAGACAACTTACATATTACAACATATGTTTCACATAGTGGTGCTGATACTGTATAGCTCACGTCGATTTAGAAAACCTCTCTTTTAAACAGAATAAATGACATTATGTACCGGTATCATTAACCATTTTGTTTGTGCACTTTTTGTATTGACTAGAAAATATTCTGCCAAACTCAAAGTAGTTATAAGGTAAAAAAAAGGTCTATATAAAGACAACCATTCGTACTATTATCTTAAAAGATAAATGTCTGCAGAATGCACCTCAAAGTTCTTACTGTAATTAGATTCATAGAGTAGCTGTTATTTATATAATTTGTGTTGAAACACTGTACAAGAGTTCAAAATTTTGAATAACACTTGTCAGCCATCATTGTACTTCACATGTTTATTTAAAAAATATGTATTGAGGTAGTTCTGCACAGAGCTTCTATAAGATGAACTGAAACACACATTTACACATTTAGTCTGGATTAAGAAGGAAAATCAAGGCATTGCTCTCTGGAACCGCTCAGATCTGGTTGATCCAGGGATCAAATGTAGCTTAAAAAACAGGGATCTAAGATCATTTTGACAAAATTTGCTTCAATCCTCAGACTGATGTGATGAGTCACATACATTTACAATAAGAATACATAGCTAGTGTGTGTTTAAAAACACACCCAAAATATATTTATATGTACACACACAAATTAAAAATTAAATATAAATCACCAAACACCAAATAATTCACAATGTCTGCGTAGGTCACAGCTGGTAAGGTCTTCTCATCTTCTGACATGTTGGACAGCCGGTATGGGTCTTAGCTGCCAATTATCTGTATTTTATCCAAATAACGTTCCTTTGCTGCAGGCTGAAGCTGGTCCACATACTCTCCTGCAGCTTCTGTCTTCTTCACAGAGGTTTGTTTTACAGAGAACATGGTCAAATCAGAAATAAAACCGGAGCTCCGACTTCAACTACTGTGTTTACAGCGCGAGTGTCTCCAACATGGCGGTGCTTCCGGTATTGCGCAATCCGTGAAAGGGGTCTATACTGTACAGTACTTGAATAATTCATAATTCATGTGATAGATGTCATTTCATCAAATCGCCTCATTGCAGTTTACTAACTTTGTCACGTTTTGACTGTTTTACGTCTGCAGTCGGACAGGCCAAGATCAGAGCCCTTAAAATAACTTTAAATTTAGGCACTTGGACATCCACTCTAAACGCTGCTCACCGCAGCCTAGCTTGATGACGTCACAGTTTTTAAAACCCGCAATTCCTAGCATTTGCAAAATGCACATCAGGGTGTCTAACTCTGTATGAAATCGAATGGAAAGGTTTACATTTTGATTTTGGAGACCTGTCAAAACGATCTGAATTGTGTCTGAAAAAATCTGCTCAAAATTCAAAACGTGCTCGATTTTCAAAGTTCACCTTGGGTTTCTCATGCAAAATTCACTACCAGCGTAACTTCATAGGTGAGTAAAAACGTTTTATAGCTGTAGTTTATTTATTAAATATCATTTTGGCAAAGTTTTATGCCGATCTGAGCTTCCGCACCCCCATTTTGGATCTC
>JBBPBX010108207.1:0-11191 GCA_038048925.1 Garcialebias charrua
GCACTTTGGCTCTTCCAGGTGGATTATCCATATCCATATTTTCTGGCTTACAGGGGCATCTACGGACATGTCTCCATAGTTGCTTTCGAACGTACATTCCTTCACAGTAGATACAGTGAATAAATGTTCCAGCTACGGCCTTAGCTTTTGTCTTTCTCTTCACTTTCAAGGGCCCTTGTCCATCTTGTAAAACCGCTTGGTTATACTTGTTATTTCCTCTGTTCCTCAATTTTTCTAATAAAACTTTGCGCTCGTTAGAATTCTTGTCAAAGGAAAACAGTTGGATAATTTCAGGATGCGTCTGGTGTGTTAGAAAATGGCGTGAAATTTTAGTTTGTGGCTTACCACAAATATAACAGAAGTTTGGTAGACATGTAATCTGCTTTGAGGATTCCTGTTTGAGAAGCTCATCTTTTCTGTCTGGTTTATTATCCTTTGAGTATGTGGTAGAAGTGGCTTGGCCTGATGTTTTAAATGCGCTTTCTCCAATATTACTTGTGTCAGGAGGAAAGCAACATTTTGACGTGCTGGGAAAAACAGGGAAACTTGTGTCTGACATATTAGGATCAGATATTGCTGCTTTTTCCAGAATCTGTCCAACTTTGGACTGGCTACACTGAATGGGGATGCTTGCATCAGAATCTTCATCATCCGTTTCTGAATTTGGTACATAGTCCTTATCAAGCAGATTGGTCATTTCCTCATCTGATGAGAACTCCTTCCCAGAACTATAAAAACGTTCTTTCTCCTGAAATTATGAGAAACAATTTTAATTCTTAAACCCCTGAAAGCAATAGAAAAAAAATATGTATGTAGATGCTCACCTCTGATATGTGTTCAAATTTCTCATGACTTTGTTTAAGGCAGCTTCCATGCCAATTTCTAGAACAAACTGAAAAAAATGTAATGCATGCAGTACTTTTTAAAACGACCGGGCGGTAGAACAAACATAATTTCTAGAACAAACTGAAAAAAATGTAATGCATGCAGTACTTTTTAAAACGACCGGGCGGTAGAACAAACATAAGCAAAACATTCACTACATGACACGGATCACTGTATGACCAGTTGCAACAACTTGAATTCATTCAACCTTAACTTATACAGGATTGACTCATTAGGCCATGAGGATTGAGTTACAAGAGTTTGGTTTATTGTATTATAAATCATTTAGGGATTTATCTATTTAAAATTGTAAAATTACAGCTATTATACTAAGTTTTAATTGTACAGTATGTGTGTCAAAAAAATATATATATACCTTTGCACTGATAGCCAATCCACTTGCATGCAGAAACAGGTCCATGGCATTGTTCACAACTCTCCAAGGATGACACACTTTTATTAACCAGGATATGCTTCTCACACTATATAAAGGAAATGCAATATTTAAAATTAAAATAAAACTCAGTATGTTAAAAAACATAGGCAAAACAAAATCACAACAAAACATAAACCTATATTTGTAAATGTTAGTAATTTCGAATTCATTTCTGAGTGATGAATATAAAGTCCTTCTTTAAAATCTTAAAACCTTAGTTTATTATAAGAATATCCCTCATATAAAAAACTACTTAATTTTACTTATGATTTGCTGATTGACGAGTTCACACGAAAAGTATACTACTCAAGGACAAATATAACCTTCATACTACATCAAAAACAGAAAGTACATGTAAACAATTTGGACCTTCTAAGTCACATTTCAGTAACTTACCACTGAAAACACTCATACAGACAATCAAAAAGTTTACAGCTCATAATTGTCCTAACAAACCACTGTCCATATAAACAACAAAACCCTCACACACACACACACACACACACACACACACACACACACACACACACACACACACACACACAGGTTTGTTTTACTATCTTTGTGGGGCCATTGCATTGACTTCCATTCATTTTTCATTCATTTCTATAGCCTAACCCTGACCTTTACCCTAAACCTAACCATTACCAATGCATACCTAACCCTAACCTTAACACATCCTCAATTCACACCCTAGACCTAAACCTAACCCCTAACCCACCAACGGGACTTCTTCTTATGGGGCCCGGGCTTTGGGCCCCATAAGAACCAGTTGGGCCTCACAATTTGGTAAAACTTAGAAAACTGGGCCTTACAACGTAACATAAACAAGGACACACACACACACACACACTATTTCAAATAGTGTATATATATGCATATACATGTATATATGCATATACATATACTGTACAGATAGACGTATACATGTAGGTTGAGGAAACCTCTTTTTGAGTGGACAAAAATAAAAATAAAATTAGCTGAATGAAAGAATACTTTACTCTTTAAAAACTGATTAATACTATTGTAGTCATTCTTAACAACCCCTGCATTATTTATATAATTGATATCTATGTCATATACATACACACAAATATACATATATACATGTATATACATATATGCATATACATGTATATATGCATATACATATACTGTACATATAAACATATACATGTAAATATAACATGTTCAACTGAAATTGTGTGTGTTTGTGTATGTGACTGTTTTGTGGTTTTTAAGGACAATGTTTTGTCAGGACAGTAATGAGCTGTAATCTGATTGATTGTCTAATTGTTCATAGCGTATGACTGTCCTAACAAACCACTGTCCATAAAAACCACAATACATTCCCATACACACACAATTGAACATTGGTTGATGAGACCACACGTAGCAAGTAATTCTGTTTAGGAACACAATAACTAAAATGTACCTTGGTGTTCGTGTTTAAAGGAAGTTGATCGGTCTTCTGGCTGCCTGCGATCTCCTGACTCTGGACGTGTTCAAATGTCATCTGTAACAGATCATTTATACTTATCTTTAGAGGAAATTCTACATTTTGATGATAGCTGCTGTCACATGTAAACCAATAAACATTACATGATTGTTTGTTTTTGGCCAAAGTATCCATCTCACATAAAGGAAAGATGGATAGACAGAGTATTTACAAAACTCCTCTCATGATAGGTGGACTAAAATGAAATTAAAATTAGCTGAATGAAAGAAAACTATAAATTTAAAAACTGTGACTAATAATATTGAAGTCATACTTAACAATCCCTGCATTATTTATATAATTGATATCCATGTCATATACATACACACAAATGATGATGATAATGATGATTTATTTGTTTTCTCAGGGACAGTGCACAACAATACATTGACCTACAAAAACAGGAAAGATGCATTGTGCCAGGTTATAGTAATAATACTAATTTCCGCCTGTAGTCCCCGGACAGGTTGATGTTTAACAAGAGTAACGGATTTTTGTAAGTGGATGAGAAAACCATTAAACACAAATACAGACACAATATATACTACATACATATCATACCTCGCCCCTCAAATATACCATACATAAAAAAACTTTCAAAATTTCACCAGTTCTCTCACACACACACGCACTACCAGTTTGTTCACACACACACACACACACACACACACACACACACACACACACACACACACACACACACACACACATCATATATACATAATCACACTTCTTCAAACAAACCTACAAACTGTACTTTCACTCACACACAGTCATCACTGGTGGGTGCAAACCTGCTTTGATAAAAGCCATTTCCTTGTCAGATGTGCAAACGTTGGGAAACTTGTACATTTTATAATCTCATTAGGCAGAATATTCCACTGACTCATGGCAACAACAGAAAAGACGGATTTAGCAAAAGAGGTCCTACATTTAGGGATGCTGCACTCTCCTCTAGAGGTCGCCCTTGTGACTCGAGTTGTTTTTTCTGAGTTCAATATGACAAACCTTCTTAGAGGAGGAGCAGCCATACCATGGATGATTTTAAAAAGTAGACAGATATTTGCATGGAATATTAAATTGTCAAAGTTTAAAAGATCATATTTGAAAAGAATATGACAGTGGTGATATTGTCTGGATTTCCTATCATGAATTTTTATTGCACTTTTGAACATTGATTCAAGAGGCTTTAGAGCTGTTTTACTAGCCTGTGACCAGCTAGTCATGCAATACAGAAAACGCGAGAAAATCATAGAGTTTAAGTACATATATGATGCCTCAGTAGTAAGAGATCCTCGTATGTACCTGAAGTTCACCAGACTAAATTTTAAAGAGTTGCGCAGTTTCTTTACATGGTTTCTGAAATTCAAGTTTGAGTCAAGGGTAACACCTAAATAGGTGAAGTTGTTTACATTTTTTATTTTTTCCCCATTTATATGGATATCAGGATAATCCAAACATTTATTTCTGTTTGTAAAGTACATTGCAACTGTCTTTTCTACATTTAATGTGAGACAGCAGTTTTGTAGCCAGGCAGCAACCTTTTTCAATTCTCCTGTCAATTTTGTGGCCACTTCTGTTATATTTTTTCCATGAGTGAACAAAACAGTATCGTCCGCATACATGATGATATTAATATCACACATTGAGGGGAGATCATTGATGTATAGACTAAAAAGCAGCGGCCCTAAAATAGAGCCCTGCGGAACTCCCATGGTGCAGTCTTGAAAGGGGGACAGTGTGTGATTTACTCGAACACATTGTTTCCTGCCACTTAGGTATGATGTAATCCAGTTTATTGTCTGACGAGACAGTCCATAATTTGATAGTTTGCTTATTAAAATGCTGTGGGAAACAGTATCGAAAGCCTTTCGCAGGTCTAGGAACACGGCGTCCACTACACCTCCTTGGTCTAGCTTTGATTTAATTTCTTTTACATATATACATGTATATAAGCATATCATAAATGCATATTCATGTACAGTGTATATACATATATGCATGTACATGTATATATGCATATACATATACTGTACAGATAGACATATACATGTAAATATAACATGTTCAACTGAAATTGTGTGCGTTTGTGTGTGTGACTGTTTTGTGGTTTTAATTCATTCATTCAACCTTTATTTATACAGGCTAGCCTCGTTGAGTCATGGGGACTCATTTACAAGAGGGACCTGTCTCACTCACAACAAACAACCATCCACTCTCACACTCACACCTAGGGTCAATTTAGAGTCACCAATCAGCCTAACGTGCATGTTTTTTGGACAGTGATTTGTAAGGACAGCAATACGCTATAGTAATCAGACAATCAGATAACAGCTCATTACTATCCTGACAAAACACTGTCCTTAGAAACCACAAAACAGTCACAAACACAATTTGAGTTGAACATGTTATATTTACATGCCTATTACATGTATATATAAGTGCATATATACATGAATATGTAAGTGCATATATACATGTAAATGCAAATGCATATAAAAATGTAAATGCATATATGTATATATACATGAATATGCATATATGTACATATGCATATACATGTATATATATGCATATACATATACTGTACAGATAGACATATACATGTAAATATAACATGTTCTACTGAAATTGTGTGTGTTTGTGTATGTGACTGTTTTGTGGTTTTAATGGACAGTGGTTTGTTAGGACAGCAATACGCTATAATCAGACAATCAGATAACAGCTCATTACTGTCCTGACAAAACACTGTCCTTAGAAACCACAAAACAGTCACACACACAAACACACACAATTTCAGTTGAACATGTTATATTTACATGCCTATTACACGTATATGTAAGTGCCTATTTACATGTATATGTAAGTGCCTATATACATGTATATGTAAGTGCATATATACATGAATATGTAAGTGCATATATACATGTAAATGCAAATGCATATAAAAATGTAAATGCATATATGTATATATACATGAATATGCATATATGTACATATGCATATACATGTATATATATGCATATACATATACTGTACAGATAGACATATACATGTAAATATAACATGTTCTACTAAAATTGTGTGTGTGACTGTTTTGTGGTTTTAATGGACAGTGGTTTGTTAGGACAGCAATACGCTATAATCAGACACTCAGATAACAGCTCATTACTGTCCTGACAAAACACTGTCCTTAGAAACCACAAAACAGTCACACACACAAACACACACAATTTCAGTTGAACATGTTATATTTACATGCCTATTACATGTATATGTAAGTGCCTATTTACATGTATATGTAAGTGCCTATATACATGTATATGTAAGTGCATATATACATGTATATGTAAGTGCATATATACATGTAAATGCAAATGCATATAAAAATGTAAATGCATATATGTATATATACATGAATATGCATATATGTACATATGCATATACATGTATATATATGCATATACATATACTGTACAGATAGACATATACATGTAAATATAACATGTTCTACTGAAATTGTGTGTGTTTGTGTGTGTGACTGTTTTGTGGTTTTAATGGACAGTGGTTTGTTAGGACAGCAATACGCTATAATCAGACAATCAGATAACAGCTCATTACTGTCCTGACAAAACACTGTCCTTAGAAACCACAAAACAGTCACACACACAAACACACACAATTTCAGTTGAACATGTTATATTTACATGCCTATTACACGTATATGTAAGTGCCTATTTACATGTATATGTAAGTGCCTATATACATGTATATGTAAGTGCATATATACATGAATATGTAAGTGCATATATACATGTAAATGCAAATGCATATAAAAATGTAAATGCATATATGTATATATACATGAATATGCATATATGTACATATGCATATACATGTATATATATGCATATACATATACTGTACAGATAGACATATACATGTAAATATAACATGTTCTACTGAAATTGTGTGTGTTTGTGTGTGTGACTGTTTTGTGGTTTTAATGGACAGTGGTTTGTTAGGACAGCAATACGCTATAATCAGACAATCAGATAACAGCTCATTACTGTCCTGACAAAACACTGTCCTTAGAAACCACAAAACAGTCACATACACAAACACATACAATTTGAGTTGAACATGTTATATTTACATGCCTATTACATGTATATATAAGTACATATATACATGTATATGTAAGTGCATATATACATGTATATGCAAGTGCTTATATACATGTATATGCAAATGCATTTAAACATGTAAATGCATATATGTGACCAGCCACTCCAAATCCAGGAACAAGTCGGCACAGCTCTAACTGAGAAAAAATCAATAAACCTTCAACTTCTGAGAAATTAGTGAAAATCGTTTTTTTGCAAAATGTACCAGTTGAAGTTGTGAAGAAACCATCCCATGCTTTAAAAAACACTTTAGAAGTGTTTAAACTGTTAAACTTTGTGTTAGAATTAAGTTTGTTTTCAGAGTAAAACCAAGCCGCAGTGATTTGCGTACTGGGGGCGGGGACCCTCACAGCTGATTAACATGCGGGACTTGTTTGGCTGGTATCAGAGCTTTGTTACTGGCTTCGGCCAATAACGTGCAGCTTTGAAAGAAGCACATGGCTACTTAACATCTATAGATCGCCCAGTGGACACAACAAGGAACAAGGAAAATAATAAAATAAAGCCGATCAAAGCGTCAGAGCTGTCAGCTGTTTTTCCGACCAACCCGAGAAAAAAAAAAGAAGCTTTTACTGCGTGCGCAAGCAAATCGCAAGCAAATCAGTTTCCATCCATACGTCCATCCATCCACTATCTTTATTTCATTAGACAAAGCAGACACGCATAATCACCGCGCAATGCGCTCCAGCCACTTGGCTCCATGTCTCCAGCCGGGTCTGTGTCAAGCCGCGCATCGCGCAATCACACGCGTTGGATTGGCTTAGGTTGTACAAATCGCAGCAAAGAAACTAACATTTAAAGCACGATAATGGTGCACCAATTATGCAGATTCATCTGGCCGTTTGAAAAGGTAAAATGTACATTTAAGATCGGATGGATCAGCTGTTCTCACGCAGCTGTCAGCTGGCTGTCATCATGATAAAAAAGCTGAATGGAGCAGCGTGTTTAAT
The DNA here is from genome assembly GCA_038048925.1 of Garcialebias charrua. NCBI lineage: Eukaryota > Metazoa > Chordata > Actinopteri > Cyprinodontiformes > Rivulidae > Garcialebias > Garcialebias charrua. The sequence continues at coordinate 7,957 of JBBPBX010108207.1, forward strand.
TAAAATAGCCTTGTTTTTCCCAGATAATTTTGCTCTAAAATGTTTTTGTTTATCTTTATGTAAGATTATCTTTAGAATTTATTTTTCATGTTAATATATATTTGGTGAAACAAGAAATCTTATCTTTCTTTCTTTAAAATACATTATTTGGATGGATGGATGGATGGATGGATGGATGGATGGATGGATGGATGGATGGATGGATGGATGGATGGAAACCGACCAGCCCACAAAAGCTTAATAAAAAAGACTTACAACAAAGATAAGGCCTTTCTGCCCTGATGATCATGTCCAGCACCAACACCTTGACATCTAAAATAAGTCTGTGCAGGAGCTTGGTGTGTGTAAAGCCTTATTTTATTTTGTTTTCCCCCTGTCTAACCTAGATGCAACATAAGCATCTCCTGAGTTTACTCAACATCTTCAGCTATTATACAAACTTTTCCAGTGTCATCAACTTTATAAAGTGCATTCCTGTCCTGTACCTTTAACACCATTTTTATTATACTTTTACTGCTGTTAATATCATAATTTTTACCATTGGTGTGTGATACTGTTCATTAAATTTTTAAACCTCTTTTATGTTGTGTGTGTGAAGCACCTTGATAACAGTTTATCTGTTTTTTTTTTCATTCAAGCTTTATTTATACAGGCTAGCCTCGTTGAGCCACGGGGACTCATTTACAAGAGGGACCTGTCTCACTCACACCCAGGGTCAATTTTAGAGTTACCAATCAGCCTAACATGCATGTTTTTGGACTGTGGGAGGAAACCGGAGCACCCGGAGAAAACCCACGCATGCACGGAGAGAACATGCAAACTCCACCCAGAAAGGCCCCCAGACCGGGATTTGAACCGGGGACCCTTTTAACTGTGCTATATAAATAAAATTGACTTGACTTGACTAGTTGTGACCCTTGTTTTTTGGGGTGGGCTGTAACAAAACAATCAACATTATTAATGTGTAAAACATGTCACAATAACATAAAATACAATTCTTTGTATTAATGTTATTTTTTTAAAGATCAAAAGGAAGTTTGCCAGTAGGGGGTGTAGGAAAAAATAGATTTTTCAAAGACTCTGGATTCTTAGTCCTGGCGATTCAGAATCAATTCTAAATGCTCCAAAATCAATTTTTAAACATGTTTAATTTTACCCTGATGCATGCTCAATAATCCAGGTACAAAAATCTAAAAAAGCTAAGTCTGGTATTCAGCTCAGTCTTAACACCCTCTCACAGTGGATCAACCAGTTGGCTGATGACAGCCGAAACCAGCTGCTCACATGATCAAGGAGGACCATCAGCCTAACAATGGATCGTTAGCACCCTGATGGTTGTTTGCTATTCACAGAGGGCTGAGTGATACCAGCAATGACAGTATTATTGTCCCCCTCTTATAATGCTTGAGTTAAAGGTTACTACACTTTGGTAGGCTGAAGTCTGTTTTTGTCTGTATATTTTGAATTATTTGTATGTGATGGACTGGAGACCTGTCCAGGTGTCCCACGCCTCTCGCACAGTGATGACTGGACATGGACACCAGTGAGCCCCATGACTCTTAAAGGAAGAAGTGGTTAAAGATGATGGATGGATGAATTATTTGTTCCTATATTTTTATTTTATTGTTTTAGAGGAATCCAGGCAACTAAGCTAACCTAATACAGTACTGGTAATTCAAGTTACAGCATTTAATGCATTCCTGTATTATTTGTTTGTATTTTTGGTATGAATATCAAATGATTCAAAAACTTTGATAAAGTACAGAACCTACAATTATTGTTTTAAATAAATGTTCTATTTGTTTACATTGTTGTTAATGTTTTCAGTTTAAAATTATTGTTTTAAATAAATGTTCCATTTGTTTACATTGTTGTTATTCTCAGTTTAAAATTATTGTTTCAAATAAATGTTCCATTGGTTTACATTGTTGTTTAATATTCTCAGTTTAAAATTATTGTTTCAAATAAATGTTCCATTGGTTTACATTGTTGTTTAATATTCTCAGTTTAAAATTATTGTTTCAAATAAATGTTCCATTGGTTTACATTGTTGTTTAATATTCTCAGTTTAAAATTATTGTTTTAAATAAATGCTCCATTTGTTTACATTGTTGTTTATTCTTTTCAGCTTGTCAGTTACAAAGCTGAAACTAAATTTATGACAATTTTAATAGAAAAATCATTTTTGAATCAAAAATTGTTTCTGAATCGAAAAATTGATTTTGAATCGAATCGTGATACCAAAAATCGGAATCAAATCAATTCTCCAGACACTGAGAGATTCATACCCCTATTTGCCAGCAAAGCTGAAATTCTGCACACCTTCCTAGGCAGAGTCTGTGTTGACAGTCAGTTCTGGGGGTTGGGTTAACGCAAATTAATGTAAATGACCAGCAATTGTTAACACCCCCAGGTAATGCTTCTGGAATGGGGACATTCTTCTAAAGCTTTGAGGCCTGTTTTCTCCCTAATCTTATTTGCAGATTGCCAACATTGAAATGGCTGTATCTTCTTCATTTTTTTTTTTGAGCGACATGTGTTTGGCATCATCGGATAGCTTAGAACCCACACTTTCAGATTCTGTAAATAACTCAAAATGACCCAGGGGAGACTTGTTCCTGGTTTTGCCACGGCCAGTCACGATAAACGAAAACCGAATGGTTTACTAAAAGATCTAAGATATACGTCACTAATAATGCAAAACAATACACCTAACAACAGCAGCACAGTCATGAGTCTTTGTGGGTGGATGAGTAGTGAAGGATTTTGTAGCTTTTAATAACGTTTTGTATCTGTTTACAAGTCTTTTACAAACTTATGAAATGTCACAGTATGATGCTTTTATACAAATGTGCGGGTGTCGTTATTTTCACATATTATTCCTCTATGAAGGTCTAACTTTAGTGTAGAAAACACAATTACTATTTTAGGCTACACATATACAGGTAATCTCACAAGTACTAATATTAATCTTATAAGCTCACATTTCATGTAATCACATGTTAATCAAACATTATGAGTGCACCTGGTGCAGGTAAGATAATATCTGCTCACTTCTGGTCAGCAGGAGAAAGCGCTTCTTTGTTCTCTGAGCAGAACACAGCACAGGGCATCACATCACGTGTAGGCCTTAAGCCTAAACATTTACCAACCCATAAATCACAACACATAAGAAACTTTATAATTGATACAAGTGATTAACATTAGTCATTCATAATTCTAACACTTAGTAAGT
>JBBPBX010108208.1:0-11190 GCA_038048925.1 Garcialebias charrua
AGTTGGACAGTGCACGTCTCCTCTACCCTGTTGTAATGTGAGACTGGACATTAAAGGACAACACCCACCGTGACAGTAACAATTCACCATATTGGACAATTACTGTAGTAGAATTTGATGTCTATTTTCATTTTTGCATTTGGTCCAGGCGAGTGTTAAAAAAACAAAAAAACAATGGAGTCCCGGAAAATTCCGGAAACCCGGCCGAAGATTGCCGAAGTCCGGAGTGACGTAAATACAGGCTCCTCTCAGAAGGCAGGAGTGAGTTCGCGATGGAGGCTTATGAGAGTCAGAGTTGAAACTGCAGTTAAACTCGTGGTTGCAGAGGTTCTAAATATTTCCTGGTGGGCTGTGTGTTCAGGACCAGCGCGCCTTGTTTTATTTTTTAGAACTTTTTAATAAGCCGCTAACCCGTTGCATCTGTCGCGGACACACTGCACGAGCAGCCAACACACACAGAGTGGACCTGACACGCCGCGCGCGAGCAGCCAACACACACAGACTGGACCTGACACGTCGCGCGCGAGCAGCCACCACACACAGACTGGACCTGACACGCCGCGCACGAGCAGCCAACACACACAGACTGGACCTGTCACGCCGCGCGCGAGCAGCCAACACACACAGACTGGACCTGACACGCCGCGCACGAGCAGCCAACACACACAGACTGGACCTGACACGCCGCGCGCGAGCAGCCAACACACACAGACTGGACCTGACACGCCACGCGCGAGCAGCCAACACACACAGACTGGACCTGACACGCCGCGCGCGAGCAGCCAACACACACAGACTGGACCTGACACGCCACGCGCGAGCAGCCAACACACACAGACTGGACCTGACACGCCGCGCGCGAGCAGCCAACACACACAGACTGGACCTGACACGCCACGCGCGAGCAGCCAACACACACAGACTGGACCTGACACGCCGCGCGCGAGCAGCCAACACACACAGACTGGACCTGACACGCCACGCACGAGCAGCCAACACACACAGACTGGACCTGACACGCCACGCGCGAGCAGCCAACACACACAGACTGGACCTGACACGCCGCGCGCGAGCAGCCAACACACACAGACTGGACCTGACACGCCGCGCGAGCAGCCAACACACACAGACTGGACCTGACACGCCGCGCGCGAGCAGCCAACACACACAGACTGGACCTGACACGCCACGCGCGAGCAGCCAACACACACAGACTGGACCTGACACGCCGCGCGCGAGCAGCCAACACACACAGACTGGACCTGACACGCCACGCACGAGCAGCCAACACACACAGACTGGACCTGACACGCCGCGCGCGAGCAGCCAACACACACAGACTGGACCTGACACGCCACGCGCGAGCAGCCAACACACACAGACTGGACCTGACACGCCACGCGCGAGCAGCCAACACACACAGACTGGACCTGACACGCCATACGCGAGCAGCCAACACACACAGACTGGACCTGACACGCCACGCGCGAGCAGCCAACACACACAGACTGGACCTGACACGCCACGCGCGAGCAGCCAGCACACACAGACTGGACCTCACGTCACGCGCGCGGGTGTATTAAATAGAGAAAAAGTCTTACCCGCAAAACCTCCCGATTTCTCATGTTGAGGTGCAAGCTCTCGCTGGTCGGTCCACTTTATAAATCCATTATGAATTCTTTAGATTTTGGGAAAATAATGAACAGTAACGCCATCCTTCGAGGTATTAGAGCAGAACTGGGCAACACATCGTTTTTATTGGTTTTATTCGTAACTTCTCGGCAGAAATAATGAAGCTACGTTAGGCGGAAACTTCAGTGACGTCAATGCCCATATATGGAGAGGGGCAGATCTTCCCGGAGCTGCTGCTAAAAACAGCTAAAAAACATGAAATAACACATTTAGCGTTATTTCTCTACAATATAAATAAAAACTCCTATTTTATTATTAAATTAACTACTAAATATTAATGGCGATGCAAGTTGAAAACATGGTGGGTCATGTCCTTTAACAGTTTGTTCCATCTGGAGTACATTTAATTTATTATTGTATGTGGAAAAACCAAAATATCTGCTTACCTCATGCTCCCTTTGTCCTCAGGGACTGAGTAGTAGGTCTGAAAGCTGTGTTTTTAATTATCTGTTTTAATAAATTATAAAATAATATTTTAATAGAAATCAGTCTGTGTCAAGGTGTATTCTTCCGAACCTGTGGTGTTTTAAATCGTTGGGTAATGACATCCCCCAACTGGCGTTGTTGAGTTTTATATTCAAAACTATTTAAATTACCCTCCCCTGTTGGTCACATATGAGTGGAGGAAGGCGTTTGCAGGTAGTCTACATTCTGTGTAGAAGAGGAAACATGGGAGATTAGGGACTGTAAGGATGTGGCAGGGGAGAGTGTAGCCAGACCCCTTCTCGTTTGCTCTGGTGATGGACCGACTAACCGATGAGGTCAGGCAGGAATCCCCATGGACTATGATGTTTGCAGATGACATTGTGACCTGTGATGAGAATAGGGAACAGGTGGAAGAGAACTTGGAGAGGTGGAGGTATTCACTTGAAAGAAGAGGAATGAAAGTCAGTCATAGTAAGACAGAGTACATGTGTGTGAATGAGAGGGAGGCCAGTGGAACAGTGAGGCTACAAGGAGCAGAGGTCACAAAGGTGCAGGACTTCAAGTACTTGGGGTCCACTGTCCAGGAAAATGGGGAGTGTGGTAAAGAGGTGAAGAAGAGAGTCCAGTCAGGATGGAGTGATGGAGAAAAGTTTCAGGAGTGATTTGCAACAAAAAGGTGTCAGCAAAGGTCAAAGGAAAAGTTTACAAGTGAGGTCTGTTTTGTTGTATGGTCTGGAGACAGAGACATGGACAAAAAGACAGGAGAAAGAACTGGAAGTGGCAGAAATGAAGATGTTGAGGTTCTCCTTAGGAGTGACAAGGATGGATAAGATCAGGAATGAGATCATCAGAGGTACAGCACATGTTGAACAACTGGGAGATAAAGTTAGGGAGGCCAGACTGAGATGGTTTGGACATGTCCAGAGGAGGGACAGTGGTTTGGACATGTCCAGAGGAGGGACAGTGGTTTGGACATGTCCAGAGGAGGGACAGTGGTTTGGACATGTCCAGAGGAGGGACAGTGGTTTGGACATGTCCAGAGGAGGGACAGTGGTTTGGACATGTCCAGAGGAGGGACAGTGGTTTGGACATGTCCAGAGGAGGGACAGTGGTTTGGACATGTCCAGAGGAGGGACAGTGGTTTGGACATGTCCAGAGGAGGGACAGTGGTTTGGACATGTCCAGAGGAGGGACAGTGGTTTGGACATGTCCAGAGGAGGGACAGTGGTTTGGACATGTCCAGAGGAGGGACAGTGGTTTGGACATGTCCAGAGGAGGGACAGTGGTTTGGACATGTCCAGAGGAGGGACAGTGGTTTGGACATGTCCAGAGGAGGGACAGTGGGTATATTGGTAGAAGGATGTTAGAAATGCAGCTGCCAGGAAAAAGACAAAGAGGAGATATATGGATGCAGTTAGAGAGGACATGGAGGTAGTTGGAGAGAGGATGTAGAGATGGAGGAGGAGGACTCGCTGTGGCGACCCTTGAAAAGAGAAAAGCTCAAAGAGGAAGATGATGTTCAGTTTTGGACAACAGTTACTCCTGGCCACTTTCGTGTAGGTTTGATGTGTGAAAGTTACCATAATATTCCCAAGATCAAAATTTTCCCCACCTACTAGATCTTGATCTTTCACTTTGGTGAAAAGTCACACTTTTTAAACCAAGTAATGTCTGTTATTTTTTTATTTGACGCAGTTTCAAGCTGGTATGATAAATCCGGTCAGAGAACAACGCCCATGAGTAACATATGCAACTCCCAGTTCTTAGTGGGTAGGGCTAGCCTGGTTAAAACCAGACCCTTGTCCTTCACTTCGCTTCGGAGCTGTGCAGGAAGGCGAGGGCCAGGCTAGGGTAGGGCTAAAACTTTTTAAAATTCTTATTCTTTTGGCTGCTGTCTTCGTCAGGGGTCGCCACTGCTACAGTAACTAATTTGCACGAAGATTTGATAGTTCTTTTTACGCACAACCTTGTAACTTCCTGACACAACCACAGATCACGGCCTACCACAGCCCTCTTGTGTGGAGCAGAGAGCTGCTATCTAGATAGGGTGCCCACTGCCCGGGGGAGCAGATGGGGTCGGTTAAGGACCTTGCTCAATGGCCCAGAGTGGTAAGTAGGTATCTCTGCAGACAAATACAGATTCATATCCGGAGGACCACATCTGATTGGATGATAAGAAAAAAGACGTATCTGGAGGGCCACGTTTGATTGGATAAAAAAAAAAAAAGGCGTTTTTGGCAGATTGTGTTAACCACAGACATATTATGTTTATGTTGTTAACCAGTTCGACATTAGCGGCATCTCCATAACTTCTTTTCCCGCCTCTCTTTACACAGAACTTCTGGTTACATTTAAAAGTAAGAGCAACATAAATGGGTAGTGGGGAGGGCTAAATGTTTGTTTTCTAATACCTAGCCATTACATTAAAATACAAAATCTGTTTTGGTTGTTGAATAATGTGAAAATAGTTACAATCAATTCATAAATAAACAAAAATAAAGTAGCCTGGCTGACATCAAGGACTGGATGGTTTTAAATTTCTTAAGTTTCAATGAAAAGATGAAGCCATGTTTTTCCCTCCCAACTACACAACCTCGAACCACTGCATCGACCTTTCTGCTCTAGCCCTGTCTGAAAAACAAAAAGTTACAAATCTGGGAGTGATAATGGATCCTTCCATGAAACTCAACAGTCATGTAAACATGATTGTTAAATCTTGTTTTTTCCAGCTGAAGCGACGGTCTAAGCTGAAGCCCATATTATCAAAAAATAACATGGAGACAGTCATTCACACATTTATTACATCTAGGCTTGATTACTGCAATTCACTCCTGTTTGGTATCAGTCAGACACCATTGCATGATTACAACTGGTCCAGAATGTAGCAGCCCGATTTTTAACTAGTACAGGCAAAAATAAAGCACATTACACCAGTCTTGGCCTCCCTGCACTGGCTACCGGTTCATCTTCAAATCCAGTTCAAAATTCTCCTGTATGTCTACTAGGGGTGCCAATCTCTGTGTCTGGAGAATTGATTTGATTCCGATTTTTGGTGTCACAATTTGATCCAAAATCGATTTTTCCATTCAGAAACGATTTTTCGATTAAAATGGTCATACATTTAGTTTCAGTTTTGTAACTGACAAGCTGAAAAGAATAAACAACAATGTACAGTAAACAAATGGAACATTTATTTAAAACAATAATTTTAGGTTCCTTATTGTATCAAATTTTTAGCCTCGTTTGATATTTATACCAAAAATAGGAACAAATAATACAGGAATGCATTAAATTCTGTAACTTAAAAACCAGTATTAGGTTAGCTTTTTGCTCTGTTACTTATAGAAGATTATTGTTTGAATTGATTGTTTGAACTTGTTTAGTTTTTGAAAAAAAGGGGCAGATAAAATAAGATTTCTTCTTCTTTCTGCCACCTTTCATTTTATGTATTCTTTCATATACTATGAGATATGGTTTTATTTTCTTTATCTGTTGGGTTTTAATGTAAAAAAAAAAAATCGATTTTGGGGCTTTTAGAATCGATTCTGAATCGCCAGGACTAAGAATCTAGATTCTTCAAAAAATCAATTTTTTCCTGCACCCCTAATGTCTACAAATCACTGAACAGTCTCGCCCCCGCCTATCTCTCTGATTTGATACACCCTTAAGCTAGATTTATACTCGACGCGTCGCGCAGCGCGTGAGGGGGCGCGCGCCAAAAGTGACGCAATATCGCAGTCCCCGCCTCTGCACGTTGGCCCCGCGCATGGTCTTGGCGCGTGTCGTGCACCTCCGAATTTTTGAAACTCCGCAAGCCTAGTGCGCGCGCGGTGGGCGCTACAGAATTGTTTGACATGTCGGGTGGGGACCTTCACGTCAGAGTCTGCAGCTCTCTGTGCCGCTGTGGTCATGGAGACTGCGTCGCGACGCATGGAGGAATGTTTTTATGTGATACAAATGTATTAAATTCACCTTATTCATCTCTGAGCTGGACTTTTCTTTTGTTGTTTTGCCAAAAGTCACGTGATCGCTTCCTCCTCGCTGACTCCATGCATTAAAACCGCAAGACACAATGATTTGCTCCTCTGGACAACAGTTCAGCACGCGAGCGGAGCATTTTTGTTGTTGTGTGATTTCAAACAGTTCTTCTTCTACGGTAGATTTCTTCTTCTACCCTTTCTTGCAACATATGCACAGGTTTTAGAGGGTACTGCCACCTGCTGGTCCGTAAAAGAACAGCACTTTGCCATGCGCCGCCGTGCGTCAACTATAAATACAGCGGCGACACTGTAAACGCATTTCGCCGCACGGCACAGTGCGCGCGCAGCGCGCGCGCTCCAGCCTGCGGACCAGAGCACGACTATAACTCAGCCTTTATGTCCCACTACGTTCTCTGAGGTCAGCAGACCAGGTACTTTTAACAGTTCCAGGAACTCATCTTAAGCGCAGAGGTGACAGGGCCTTCTCTGTAGCAGGACCAAGACTTTGAAACGAGTTACCTCTGCTCGTCAGACAGGACCCTCCCTCTCAGTTTTCAAATCCTGTTTAAAGACCCACTACTATTCTGTTGCATTCAACACCAGATGATCTGTGTTTGGTCGTTTTATTTATTATCTACAATGATTTTATGTCTATTTTTTGTACTTCATTGTGTGTGTTGCCTGTTGTTTGTTTGTACAGCACTTTGGTTTGGCCTTGTCGCTGTTTAAAGTGCTTTATAAATAGAATGGTAACCAAAATAATGATACTTAAACTGACTTTGGGACAGACCCCCCGTTATTTGAATTCCAGTATAGTTGGTTTACAAAACAAGCACTGGGTTACGCAAAAAATACATGACTGGAATTTTTTCTGAAATTGTCAATACAGTACTGTACTGTATATCCTTTATGATGTACTGATGGTGGTGGTGGTGGTGGGGGTTTGGTTTTTTAATTAGCTTATTTTCAAAAATTGCCATTTTGTCAGAATTGCAACTGAAACATCTTTTCAATGAAACTGATGATTAAAAACACTTTCTTCTTGAAAACATCAGGATAAAGCTTCAGTCCGTTGCACTCAGTAAACATCTAAAGCCTTCTAGCTCCATTTTAGTTTGTAGTCAGACTCTGTGAAAGTGAGGACCTCCTTTGTTTTTCTCCATCTGGTTTTGTGTTCAGGAGTGCAAATGGGTTCCTGTTGTTTCCTGATTATTTATAGGTGGAATATATTTTTAACTCATCTATTGTTGACTGAGTGTAATAAATGTGAATATAGGTGAAGCTGCTGGTGAAAATGAAGCTTCCTACTTGAACAGAGGAAGTTTCAGAAACATTTCTGACATTGGTGGAATTCTACACTGGTCAAATCTGGGCAGAGCCACGTCCACCCACACTTCCTGCTCTGATGTGACTCAAACCATTGTTCAGTAAAGTGACACACGCTATGTACTTCAAGGTTTACATGCTAAAACTTAATCCATGTTTGTTTTTTCTAACAAAATGGAAATGTCACGTTTTGACCTTTGTTCTGTCTTCTTTTAAGGCTAAAGGCCAGAGAGATGGCATGGTGCTGTCCAGCAGAACCCGGCGCCGGCCCCTGTCATCGGGGGAGATAGAAGGTGTGTCGTGGCAGGGCCCACGGACTATTTTTCTTCAAAAGAATTTACAAGGATTTGGCTTCACTTTGCGCCACTTCATCGTCTACCCACCAGAGTCGTCTCTCCACAGCCTAAAGGTACCAGACTGCTTGTTTCTAAATCTGTTGCATTCATTTGGCAAAAATAAAAACCATTTGCCTTAACTTTTTGTTGGCAACGTAAACATTAGTGTGGTTATTCACAGAGAAATCAGTTTTCTTGACACACACAAAAAAAAAAAAGAATTTCTGCTTTTTAAAAGCCTTTTGTACGTGTTCAGCTCACAGACTTTGAAATTTAAAGGCTGTATTTATTAGAATGCTAACTTTAATGTTCTGAGAAAATAAATAAGGAAATGGGCTTTTACAGCTCTGAGCCCCTCATTTGATTTATACAAGTACTAAGGATAATAAAAGTGCTTCATATATCATTTGAAATCTCACTTCAGATTTGATCATTATTGCTTTAACCATTCGCAGACCACATGGGGAAAATCTGCCAAACATTTATTTTTGTTCATGTTTTTATTTACCGTATTTTCCGGTATATAGGTTGCGGCTTTTTATCATTTTTGCATGCCCTGGGACCTATATTCAGGTGCGACCTATTTATGGCTTTTTATAAAATAAGCTGATTTGTAATAATTTATTAACAAAAATTAAACTGAGACACACTCTTACAATAATGTCAGCTAACAAATATATATATTTTTTAGGTGTTTATCCTGCTAAAATTATTCATTTATTAAAGAAAAGTTCAGCTCAGACACATATTTGCTATAATTTTTATCAAACAAATAATTGTTTTTAAGTGTTAATCTTCTTAAAAGCCTTGCTGTGCACTCCTGTGGCAGACATTTGCAGCAGAGCTAAACACGGTCCACTTTTTGACGTAGGTGCGACCTATATTCAGGTGCGACCTATATTCCAGAAAATACGGTATTTATTTAGTTTGATGTAGTCCATAAACACAGTTTTTAAATATAAAAAATAGTAATTATTTCAGGCTGAGATATCTTTAAGGGATTCAGTAGTTTACAGTGTAAATAAACAAGTAAAAATTGTATTTTTAAGCAGTTAAACATTGTGGTCAGTTTTCCCGTTAAGACACATTAACTGTCATAAAGTTAAAGGGGCTTCCATGATTTAGACATTATGTATAATTGTTTTATTTAGCTTCTCTTTGACTCACTGATGATGACAGGACAACAACTACTCTGTTGTTTTGTTGACAACTTTTATTTTGTCACCAGAATCATTATTCTGTTTTAACACCAACGTGCTTTGTTGTTATGGACACACTTCACCCAAGCCATCGTAGCTATACTGTTTTACAGAATACTGTCTTGCTCCACTCCTAGAGCTGCAGAGTATTTAATAATTTGCTGGTGGAGATTCTCAGTCATCCAGGACATGATAAATCCAAAAAAAGATTAAAAACAAAACAAGTGGACTTTATTTTATAACGTAAGACGTTTCACTTCTCATCCGAGGAGTTTTCTCAATGGTCTTGAGCCGGAAAAGGGTAGCATGCCCTCTCCGGGTCGGGGAGGAAGTCCTGCCCCAAGTGGAGGAGTTTAAGTATCTCGGGGTCTTGTTCACGAATGAGGGAAAACTGGAGCGTGAGATCGATAGGCGGATAGGTGCAGCGTCCGCAGTGAAGCGGGCGCTGTACCGGTCTGTCGTGGTGAAGAGAGAGCTGAGTCAAAAGGCAAAGCTCTCAATTTACCGATCGATCTACGTTCCCACCCTCATCTATGGTCATGAGCTTTGGGTTATGACCGAAAGAACGAGATCTCGGATACAAGCGGCTGAAATGAGTTTTCTCCGCAGGGTGGCTGGACTCTCCCTTAAGGCTGGCGCAGAGCTCCGCGCTGGACCGAGCCCCGCGCCACGCGCGCGCGCTGCGCGTGGGGGGTTCACAGCAGAGCACAGCGTGTGGCTCCAACAGAGCTCTGCTTTCTTCTCACGTCTCTGTAAGCAGCTGCACGCGGAGGGGGACTGAACTGAGGTCGCTGATTGGTCAGACACCGCGCTTCGCGTAGGCGCTCGTAAAATTGGAGCTTGGCGCGCTCGCGTGAACGTTCAAAGGGCTTGTGCAGCGGCAACCTCACGGCGCTCACACAGCGGGGCGCCGCGCTCGCTCAAGCGCGGAGCTCTGCGCCGGCCTTCAGAGATAGGGTGAGAAGCTCAGTCATCCGGGAGGGACTCGGAGTAGAGCCGCTGCTTCTCTACATCAAGAGGAGCCAGTTGAGGTGGCTCGGGCATCTGGTTAGGATGCCTCCTGGACGCCTCCCTGGTGAGGTGTTCCGGGCATGTCCCACCGGGAGGAGACCCAGAGGAAGACCCAGGACGCGCTGGAGGGACTATGTTTCTCGGCTGGCCTGGGAACGCCTTGGGATTCCCCCAGAGGAGCTGCTCCAAGTGGCTGGGGAGAGGGAAGTCTGGGCCTCCCTACTTAAGCTGCTACCCCCGCGACCCGACCCCGGATAAGTGGAAGAAAATGGATGGATGGAGAGTGTGGAGTTTGAGTTATACTGTACGTTGAGGTGTTCTGTGAGCTAGATTCACAGGCAGATTGCCCTCTCACTCCTCACAGTAGAGGTTGGTTAGGGTCGTTGTTATTCTGACTCACAGATGGGCCACTGGTCACATGAATGAAGTTCTTGATTGGAGTGAAAATGACTGGGTATCACTTCTAAAGCTGAAATCTGCGACCTCCTCCTCTGTTTAAAGATGGTTTCTCTCTTTGTATATTGAATATCTTCCTACACTTCCTTCTCAAGTTATCTGTCTTCTCAGTCCAAAATGTAAATGGTACTGTAAATGGACTGTACTTATATATCACCTTTCTATCTTATCAAGACACTCGAAGCACATTGCACTACAATCTGTGCCTCATTTACCCATTCATACAGCACTCTACGAGATCTATACAAAGCTAATTGAGCAACTCATTCTAAAGATACTAATCAGAGCTTTATCACATTCATACACCGATGGGACACACATCAGAAGCAATGAGTGTCTTGCCCAGGGACACTTATATATTATACTATATTATATATATATTATATATTATATATATATATTATATATTATATATATTATCCATCCATCCATCCATTTTCGTCCTCTTATCCGGGGTCGGGTCGCGGGGGTAGCAGCCTAAGTAGGGAGGCCCAGACTTCCCTCTCCCCAGCCAAATGGAGCAGCTCCTCTGGGGGAATCCCAAGGCGTTCCCAGGCCAGCAGAGAAACATAGTCCCTCCAGCGTGTCCTGGGTCTTCCTCTGGGCCTCCTCCCGGTGGGACATGCCCGGAACACCTCACCAGGGAGGCGTCCAGGAGGCATCCTAACCAGATGCCCGAGCCACCTCAACTGGCTCCTCTCGATGTGGAGAAGCAGCGGCTCTACTCCGAGTCCCTCCCGGATGACCGAGCTTCTCACCCTATCT
>JBBPBX010108209.1:0-11190 GCA_038048925.1 Garcialebias charrua
TTTAAAGGGGACCTCAGATGTATTTTTTAAATTTTTATGGTATTTCTGTGGGATATCCAGACCCTATTCCTTCAATTTAATGCACAAAATAATTATTAGATAATCAATTATACCCTTTTTAATTCTGCCATTTTTAACTTTCGTTTTGAACGACCGGTTTCTTGAAGTCCACGCCCTTCAACGATCTGTTCACGCCCTCTGTAACAGCCAGTATCTGTAATGTGTTGTTGTTTTAAAATTAGCTCTTTTTTTATTACTCATTTGACTTACTGTTAGTGTTAGCTTAAGATAACTTACCGAAACCCGTCTGAGCGCGCCGCAGTTTGCTGCTCCTTTTAGCATTAGACCACCCGAATCCGAAGCTAATGTTAGCTTGTTCCTCTTCCGGTTTTCGCCAGCTCCGCTCGTTGCACGCGATGAGATTTTGGGAGTTATCGCTGTTCCAGTGAAGACAACACAAAGTTCACCAAGTGTCTCCCGTAAATTAATCTGTAAGGAGAAGGTCCTCTTGCTGCGAGCCTGCTGCGAGGCTGCTGCAAGGCTGTACAGTTGAAGCTCCGCTCCATCGCGCCGGAAGAGGGTCCCGTCGAACCCGGTCCTTCCGCCTGTGGTCCGCTCGTTTAATTTTTGCCGGCTGCGCGTTGGCAGCGATCGCAAATACACTAAAAATTGAACTAAAACATAAAAATAACAATTATACTTTATTTATAAAGCCATTTAAAAAAACACAGCTGCAACAAAGTGCTGTACACATGAAATTAAGAACATATAAACAAAAGATGAGATGAAATCATGAAAAACAACAGTCATGTGTTTAATACAGAAGTGGGTTGAGCCTAACCAGGGGTTGCTAGGTGAGGGGCTGGACTCAGGTTTGATCTGATTGGCTGGCGGCTTGTGACGTCAATAAATGCAGGAAGTGTGAATCCTGGTGTATTTATCAAAAATAAATAAATCTACTTAGAGTAAATAAACCACTGGGTGCATTTTTTTGGCACAAGGACTGTTTTTTTATGAAGTAAATACCCAAAGTTTAGTAAAAAAACATTAAAAAGTGAATTTTGCATGTGTGGTCCCCTTTAAAGTCTTCAATGTAAAATGGTCCAGAAGTTCCAGTGGGGCGGTGCCCTAGCGCCTTGATGAGATGAGCATCAAAACTCTAAACTCCACATTAAATCCTCCACGCCTCGTGACGGTTCATCTCTAAACTCCACATTAAAGCACCTGTGGAGGAAGTGGACGCGGGCACGCCTTGGCTGCCGCTGCTCCTCGTACTTTTTGCTTTTTGAAGCCTTTTTTATTACTTTCTGCTGTTTTTTTCACCGAGCCTTGTTGGACATTTCTACCTTTCTCGATTGCAGAGTGCGACAGGCATAAAGCCTGTGTACAGCACCTGTACAAGCGGACGCGGACATTTCTACCTTTCTTTGAACCTTTCTACCTTTCTTGAACGCAGAGTGCGACAGGCGTTGAGCCTGTGTACAGCACCTGTGTGGACATTTCTACCTTTCTTTGAACCTTTCTACCTTTCTGTGATTAAGTTTTGTGTTTTAGTTAGTTAGTTTTAGAGCAACTGTCTTTTCTGACTGCGTTGTGGATCTGCAAACATTATAAGTTGCCGGTCAAAGCAGATGACCGCTTGTCCTGAGCCTGGTTCTGCTAGAGGTTTCTTCCTTCTAAAAGGGAGTTTTTCCTTTCCACTGATGCCATTGTGCTTGCTCAGGATGGGAGATCGTGGCGAAGCCAAGATTTGACTTGTTTGCTGGATTCATTAGATAGAAAACTTTACTAGTCTAACCGGAATTTTAATAGTAGGAGCTGCTAGCTCCCGCTAGCTTCAACACGAATTTAGCTTCGAGAACCACGTAGCTGCACTTATTGTTCGCTTACCTGCTGCCTCTCTCAACTTCCTGTGTCCTCTGGACTGTTCTGGACTCTCTCCTGTACTCCTTCAAGGTAATGCTCGTTCGAGTTACATCTCTCTGCTTCTTGTATATCTTTTTCGGAGCCGTGGGCCTGCTGCTAGCGGCTAGCTCTGTGCTAGCCTCCACCGGCTCGTGGATGTTGACGTATTCCGCTTCGCAGTTGTTTGAACTTAACAACTGCTCCATTCCTCTTTCTATTTCCACCATCAAACAACTGGGACTTCTGCGTAGACCTCGTTACATCCATAGAAGCTCTCGAAGGAAAACCGTTTATTCTCAAGCGAACTCGGATTCGATTAGTGCTGTCTGGGCTGAAAGACGTGTCGCACCTCGATGGCGTCATCAGAACGCTGCGTCTGTAGGCCTTTGTAGTCCTCTGCGCACGAAGTGGCGAGGAAAACGTGGAGTGGACTTCAGTCTGCTTAAACCGGTTCAAAAAGCTCCTATTCCAACTGGTATTAAATTAGAACTTTTCAATGTGCAGTCACTTTCCAACAAGTCATGTTTAATTCATGATCACATTCTGGAGAAGGACTTGGACCTCATGTGTCTTACAGAGACGTGGCACCAACCAGATGTGTTCAGTTCTCTGAATGAGGCGTGTCCCTCTGGATACAGTTATCTGCAGAGAGCCCGCAGCACTGGCCGCGGTGGTGGTCTGGCGGTAATTTATCGCAGTAATTTAAAATTGTCTCATCTGTCTTCTCAGGACTTTTCCTCTTTTGAATGTCTGGCTTTCAGCTTCAAAGCCCCACTCCTGATGAATGTTATATTAATTTATAGACCTCCCAAACCGCATGTTTCATTTAACTCAGAGATGCATGACCTCCTCACTTTTTTCTGCACCTCCCCTGTGAAGACTATTTTTCTTGGCGACTTAAATATCCACGTGGACAATTCTTCTTCACCTCTGGCAACAGATTTTAAGTCTCTTCTGGACTCTCTTAATCTCACTCAACATGTTGACGCCCCTACGCACAGCAGGGGGCATACTCTGGATTTGGTGATTACAGACACTGTACTCATCAATAACTTATCTGTATATGACCTGGGTGTCTCAGACCACAGGGTCATCTCCCTGGAAGTGCCTTCATCTTCGCCTGCTTCAAATCCAAAACGACCCATCCAGTTCCGTGACCTTAAAAACATTTCCCTTGATGTTCTGTCTGCTGATCTTCACACCCTGACCGCTGTCAATCATCCTTCTGCAGATGACTCTGTGGATTACTACAACCAATCTCTTCGGGAGCTCCTGGACCTACACGCCCCCTTGAAGACAAGACTGGTGTCTTTCTCGCGTTCAGCCCCTTGGTACACTGATGAGCTGCGCAAGATGAAGGCAACTGGCCGTGCTATTGAGAGACGTGTAAAATCATCTGGTCTCTCTGTGCATAAGCAGGCATATAAAGAACATCAGAAAGCGTACGCCTATTCTCTTAAAGAAGCACGCTCCAAATATTATTCTAACATCATCAACACCTGCCCTGGAAACTCTAAACAGCTCTTCTCCACAATCACTCGTCTGCTTAATCCCATTAAGCAAACTCTTGAGGACTCTGCTCAAAAATGCGACCTGTTTCTTTCATCTTTTAAAACCAAAGTTGACACTATCAGATCTCAGCTCCACAACCTCCCCGTTCTCAGTGTGCCACCCACCCGTCTGCATTCTGGGACCCTAAACAGCTTTGACGAAGTTGTTCAGAGTGAGGTGGAGGCCATCATCAAGAAAATGAAGCCTTCATCCTGCGCCCTGGATCCTTTCCCCTCGTCTCTCATAAAAACCAATCATTCTGCAATAGGCCCACTTATCACTCAAATAATAAATCAGTCTCTACAATCTGGTCATGTTCCACTGCCTCTAAAAACCGCCATCATTAGGCCTCTTCTGAAAAAATCTAATTTGGATCCCGACATTTTTTCTAATTACCGCCCAATTTCACACCTCCCTTTTCTGTCTAAAGTGCTGGAAAAAGCTGTTGCTGCTCAGCTGCAGGACCACCTACAACAACACTCCCTGTATGAGAAGTTCCAGTCTGGATTCAGGGCAGCTCACAGTACAGAGACTGCATTGCTGAGAGTTACCAATGATGTCCTCTTGGCTGCTGACACTGGCTCTCCCTCCATCCTTGTCCTCCTTGACCTCACTGCAGCCTTCGACACTGTGGACCATAGTATCCTCCTCCACCGTCTTCATGTGGAGGTCGGTCTCTGCGACACCGTCCTGGACTGGTTCAAATCTTTCCTCTCCAATAGGCTGGAATGTGTTAGTCTTGGCAACGCCACGTCCCAGACAGTCTGTGTCTCCTGTGGTGTCCCTCAGGGGTCGGTTCTGGGGCCCCTGCTGTTTTCCCTTTACATGCTGCCTTTAGGTCAAATTATTAATCAGTTCAACATTTCTTTTCACTGTTATGCCGACGATACACAGCTTTACATCAGGACTGGAGCATCCTCATCTTCCACCTTGTCATCTCCATCTTCACTCACTGCCCTCTCTGCCTGCCTGGAGGCAATTAGGGCATGGATGAATCAGAACTTTCTTCAATTAAACTGCTCCAAGACTGAGGCCATACTGATTGGCACCCCTCACCAGGTACAAACATCTCCTATAACAAGACTTTCCTTTTCTGGACAAGACATCCCCCTCTCCACCTCTGTTACTAATCTTGGAATAAAAATGGACTCCAATCTTACATTTGAAAATCACATTAAGCATCTGTTTAAAACTTGCTTCTTCCATCTTCGAAACATCTCCAGACTTCGCCCATCCCTAACTTTTTCCGATGCTGAGAAGCTCGTCCATGCTTTTGTCTCCTCCAGGCTCGACTACTGCAACTCCCTGTTTATTGGAATCCCTGGCAAAAACCTTCAGAAGCTTCAATATATTCAAAACAGTGCAGCAAGGATCTTGTTGAGAGTTCGTAAATTTGAACATATTACGCCCATTCTCCATAACCTTCATTGGCTTCCTGTCGCCTACAGAATTCAGTACAAAACTGCTCTCATTACACATCAATGCTTACATGGAACTTCACCAGATTATCAAAGTCAAAGTCAAAGTGAACTTTATTGTCAGAACTGCAATATGTACAGGACATACACAGGACCGAAATTGCGTTTCTCTCAGTCCCTCTGTGCAACAGTAACCATCTAAACACTAAACACTAAAACATTTAATAAACATAAGCATAAAATAGTAAAAGTGTAACACTGTCCTGAGTTTTTTCATAATAGTATAAAAGTATGAAAATTTACACCAACACTGAAACACCAAACACCCCTGAAACACCAAACACCCAATGAACATAAGCATAAAATGAAATAATAAAAGTGTAATACTGTCCTGAGTTTTTGCATAGTAGTATAAAAAGTATATCTATAAAATAAACTGAAGGTTCTAGCATTGACATTTGCAAAGAGTGGCACAGCAGCATATAAGTTAATGTACACAGTATATGTATGAGGTAGTTGATGTTGGTATAGAGGCAAAGTGGCAGTGAGGCACATAAGGCACATTTGGCATCCTTAGATAAGCAGAGGTGGGTAGAGTATTCAAAATTTTTACTCAAGTAAAAGTATTGTTACTTGAACCAAATAGTACTCAAATAAAAGTAGTGAGTAGGCATCCAAAAATTTACTTGAGTAAAAGTAATAAAGTACTTTGATTATAACCTAATCAAGTAGAGAGTAACTGCGGAGTACCATCTCGTGTCATCAAATTATAACATGCAAATGGATTTACAAGGAAATATAACTTTTGGGGCCAAGATAGTGTAGTGGCAGAGAATCGGACTTGTTATCCGAAGGGCCCAGGTTCGAACCCCGGCCACGGCACACCATCTTGGGGTGTCTATGAGTGCACATCTATTTTCCCAGCTCCCCGAGCGCGACTACGCTGCTCACTGCACCACCTGGTGGTGGTTGGGTTAAATGCAGAAGACCAATTTCGTCTGTCAAGTATGGGAACATACACAGATGACAAATGTGACAAATTATTATTATTATTATTTTAATGAGACTGAACATACATTGTTATAAATAAAAACACAAAGGCAATACCAGCCAAAAGGATTTAGAAATAAACCACTTGTCTTTTACATTGTTGTAAATAAAAAAAGAAACACAAAGGCAATTAGAGCCAAAATAATTCTGCTAAATAATAATAATAAACTTGACTTTCTGCAAAACTTTGTTTCTACCAGTAAATGTTGGAACTCATTTTCTTACATTTTGACATCCTATAAACAGCACTAACTGTTTACCAGAATCTCCGACGTCACTCAACATGGCCCGCGCGGAGAGTTTGTTGTGGTCACGTGACTGGTTGGCTTCACTTGATTGGTTACATGTCAGGTGACAATAAGTTACGCAATAATTTTGCTGCGAATGTTTTTACATACTTGAAACAAAAGTAACTGTAGCGATCGGCAGAAAGCCCATAGTAACTGAGTAAAAGTTGCGGTTTTCTCCCCTAAAATTTACTCAAGTAAAAGTATAAGTCTTTCACATTTAAACTACTCTTACAAGTACAATTTTCTCAAAAAGCTACTTAAGTAAATGTAACAGAGTAAATGTAACTCATTCCTACCCACCTCTGTAGATGAGGCTAGTCAGAGAATGCTGTATATGTATCTGCAGTAGTGTAGATAAAAGTAGTGTAAATGTAAACAGTAGTAATAAATGTAAAGCAGTAGTAATAAATGTAAACCGTATTAATAAATGTAAACAGTGAATGTAAACAGTAGTATGACTATAGGCAGTAATGTAATACAAACATTAGTGCAAATATGAGAAGTAGTGCAAACTGAATGAGCACATGACCGAGAGTTTAGTGAATAACCCGTTTGATGACACAGAGTCCAGTGTTAAAAACTTTGTGTTGTGTGGTAATGTGTGAGAAAGTTTTTTGTGTTAAGGCAGTTCAAATGGGAGGGGAGGCAGAGCAGGCAGAGTGTTTAGCATCCTGACTGCCTGATGAACAGAGCTGTCTCTCAGTCTGCTGGTTCGAGCCTGGAGACTCCTCAGTCTCCTCCCTGATGGCAGCAGTCTGAAGCAGCTGTGTAGTGGGTGTGTGGGATCACCTGCCATGCAGTGGGCTTTCCGAGTGAGGCGGTTGCTGTGTAAGTCCTGCAGTGAGGGCAAGGAGGTGCCGACGATCTTCTCAGCTGCTTTCACGATGCGCTGGAGGCTCTTGCGGCATGGATGCAGTACATGCACCAAACCACACAGTGATGCAGCTGGTCAGGACACTTTCTATGGCACCTCTGTAGAAGGTGCACATGATGGAGGTTGAAGCTCCAGCCCTTTTCAGCTTGCGGAGAAAGTAGAGACGCTGGTGAGCCTTCTTGGCCAGTGCTGCAGTGTTCCTGCTCCAGGACAGGTCCTTTGAGACGTGCACTCCCAGGAACTTGGTGCTGTCACTCTCTCCACTGCGGTGCTGTTGATGGTCAGAGGGGCATGTTGTGCATCCCTCTTCCTGAAGTCCACAACAATCTCCTTTGTCTTCTCCACGTTGAGAGTGAGATTGTTGTGTCCGCACCACAAGGCCAAGCGGCTCACCTCGTTCCTGTAGTCCGTCTCATCGTTGTTGCTGATGAGACCTACCACTGTTGTGTCGTCCGCAAACTTGATGAAGTGGTTGGAGCTGTACGATGGTGTGCAGTCGTGTGTTAGCAGGGTGAATAGAAGGGGGCTCAGCACACATCCTTGTGGGGCCCCTGTGTTCAATGTGATGGTGCTAGATGTGTTACTCCCGATCCGTACTGTCTGTGGTCTCCCGGTCAGGAAGTCTAGCAGCCAGTTACACATTGAGGTGTTCAGCCCCAGACTGTCCAGTTTAAGGATGAGCTGTTGGGGGATGATGGTGTTAAATGCCGAGCTGAAGTCGATGAACAACATTCTAACATAAGAGTCCTTCGTGTCCAGATGTGTGAGAGCTGTGTGAAGGGCAGAGGAGATGGCATCGTCGGTTGAGCGATTAGGTCGGTATGCAAATTGGAAGGGATCCAGGGAGGCAGGGAGGACAGATGTGATGCTTTTCATGACTAGCCGTTCAAAGCACTTCATCAGGATGGGGGTGAGTGCTACTGGGCGATAGTCATTGAGGCATGCGGGCGTTGCCTTCTTTGGGACAGGGATGATGGTGGTGGCTTTGAAACAGGTGGGGACGATGGCCTGGCTCAGTGAGATGTTAAAGATGTCCGTGAAGACCGCTGCGAGTTCCCCTGCACAGTCCTTCAGCACACGACCAGGTATGTTGTCAGGACCAGAGGCCTTCCGGGCATTAATCTTGATAAATGATCGCCTTACGCTGTCTGAGGACAGCGCCAGCACCTGGCCATCAGGAGAGGGGGGGAGTTTATGTGCAGGTGTGCTGTTACTTGCCTCAAACCGAGCAAAGAACTCATTCAGTTCATTCAGCGTAGAGGTTGAGCTGTCACAGGTCTGGGGGGGGGGTTGTAGTTTGTGATGGTCTGTATTCCCTGCCACAGACTGCGTGTATCCTTGCTGTCCTTGAAACGGTGAGCTATTTTCCTGGAATACTGCTCCTTGGCCTCTCTGATGCCCTGGGCCAGGTTCTTTCTGGCTGCCTTCAGGCCCACCTGATCTCTCGCTTTGAAGGCAGCATTCCTGGCTTTCAGGAGTCTGTAAACCTCAGCTGTCAGCCATGGCTTCTGATTAGCCCGAACAGTGATGGTTTTGAGGTTGGTAACATCATCAATGCACTTGTTGATGTATGAACATACAGTGTCTGAGTACTCCTGGAGACATGTGTTGTTGTTTGTGGTAGCAGCTTCTTTGAACTGATTGATCTGAAGGATATTCTTATTCCATACTCATCCACCCGTTCGCTGCGGTCACAGAACAGTAATCTCCTTCACATTCCGAGAACCAAATTAAGGACCATGGGAGACCGGGCTTTCAGTGTGGCTGCCCCCCGCCTGTGGAACTCTCTTCCTGACTGTCTGAGAGCCCCACAGTCTGTGGTTGACTTTAAGAGCGGCTTGAAGACCTTTCTTTTCAACCGAGCATACTCTACCTCCTCATGATTCTACTTTTGATCTTAGCTGATACTGTTATTGATTTTAATTGTTTTATTATTTGTTTTATTGACATTTAATTCTGTTGCACCTTGTAGCACTTTGAGATTTTCATTAATGAAAAGTGCGTTATAAATTGAATTCATTATTATTATTATTATTATGAGCAGTGGTTTTAAAGTGAAAAATAAAAAACCTCTCAAAAAGCGGAATTTTTCATTCAGACAGGCTTAATTCATCTGTGTGTTGCTGTTTTTTTGGTAAACACATCCTCCACATTTAGTGAAAAGGTTAGACCTCCTCCTCCTCCTGCTGAACTTCAAAGGAAAACAAAAAAAAAAAAGCAGCTTTGGTGTAATGACACACAAACAAGAGATGGAGCGGCTGCACTCAGAGACTCCTCCACCCACCAGCCCCACCTCCTCGCCTGTCAGGGGAGGAAAGTGCTGACAGCTGTCAGAAAACACAGAGTGGTACGGTGTTTAGCAAAAAGATAATGCCCCAACACAGGGACCGTTCTGTCCCCACGGACTCAGGTAAAAAACACGAAGCTGCAGTTACAGCGAAAGCTTTACGCAGGGATCATCTTTTCCTCTCTTCTGACCGGCCGACAGGAGTGGGCGCTGAAGGTGTACCTCCACTGAAGCGGTGCTTGTTTCGTATCACTAGAAAACATTACCGTCATCCATCCAGTACATTATTTTATCAACTGAAATTATTGAAGTTCCATGATTTGGTTGATTATAATATTTTATCAATTATGTATAGGGCTCAGAATAACGAATTACCTTTAAATATCCAAATGAATTTTGTTAAAAGACAAAGTTGTTATAATCTTAAGGGGACAGAGATGTTTGTAAAACCACAATTCAGAACTAGTTTGAAGGGACGTTCTACCTCAATCCAGGGAATTAGATTATGGAATGGCTTGGAGAATGTAGTTAAAAATGCCAAGTCACTGTTTACATTTAAGAAAATGATCAAAAGGAATTTGTTGAAAAAATATATATGAATTAGCATAATGTGTATTGTATCAATTATTAGTTATGTATTAGTATTAGAAAATTAGAAAGAGTTAGTCATTTTGTACTGCTGGTGAAAGATTATTATTGTTTAATCTGATTGTTTGAAAAAAGGGGCAGATATAATAAGATTTATTCTTCTTTCTGCTACCTTTCTTTTTTTTACATTGTGTACGTATCATTAATGGGATTGTCTTGTATTGTGTTTCTTTTGTAAAAAAAATGAACAAATTTAATAAACAACAAACAGTAAACATAAACCAACTGAGTTTTTATTTTTTTCCTGCGAGGTCGAGAAGCTGTCGTTCTACCAGGCGGACTGGTTCTGATGGGACCAGTATATCCAGGGTGAAAACAGAGCAGAGTCCAGTTCAGTAACGTAGTTACAGTTCGGTTAATGTGTTTTTAATAGTGTTCAGTTTAATTCTCAGTGTTTGTGTGACATACAGTTTGTGGTATTGAATAAATAAATACAAAATAAACCTGGTGTCTTCATTTTCAACTTTAATAACACACATGTTACACATAGTTTAAATGCTGTAACGAGTCCAGATTTTAATTTAGCTCAGATAACTTTATATATCTCCCACGCTAACATAAATACTGTTTATTATTGTTAAACTGTTATTATTTAGCACATTTAGTATGTTATAGTGCAGCATGTCATGTGAAATATCTGCCTGCCTCGTTCAATAAACAGTGATATTAGAACTGGATCAGACTGTGTCTCTTCCAACACAGATGCAGCTTCATTCAGGTGTAGATTATTAAATATGAGACTCAAAACATATTCCATCAGTCGTAGTTCAGAATGCGGTGTGTGTATCCGCCACCAATGTTGATAGATGCCGTTCGTCCGCGCGTGCGCGCGCATGTGGTTCAAACAAAAGCTCTACAAATTTGTGTGGATGTGTCGAAGCTTGGCAGCACTTGGACTGAATTATGTGGAGCTGCGTCAGAGCTGGAACAGGCTTTTATCAGGACTGTGGACTCCAGCAACACACAGGAAGGTGGGAATATCTAGAGAAGCTGTCAAACTTTGGCGTAAGGAATCAATTTGGCTGTTTGAAGCTTTCCATCTAAGAACTTTTACCAGCAAAACTTTAAAAGGAAGAAACAGCCACTCAAGTTCTGCCTGACCTAAAATGTAGCCTTGACGACAGACTTATCTCAACTCCTCCTGGCATGTTTTGAAAGAAAAAAAAA
>JBBPBX010108210.1:0-11190 GCA_038048925.1 Garcialebias charrua
ACCTTCGCCCTGAAGGAAGCAGCTCAAATGAAATTATATGTTGTAATGTACATATATATATATATATATATATATATATATATATATATATATATATATATATATATATATATACACACAACATCTCCTTTCTACATTTGTCACAACACATGTGAATCTGCCAGTCAGCCAAAATGTTGCAGAAGGTGCAGCCATTAGCCAATTACATTGGAATGTTTGCCATTCATTCGCAAACAATGGACCCAAGCCCACAAGGCATTTTCAAACTGTTAAGAACACCCATCATCCCCCTTCATTTACATTCAGAAGAAAAATCTGCAGCTTGATCAGTATCTCAAGGGATGAGCCAATTGGCTACATCTGGTAAATATTGTACTAATTAAAAAATCCTGGTAGTCCCAGTGTTAAAAGAATCAGATTACAGCAGCAACTTCCATGAGTTTGCTTTTAGGCCCTGTTTACACGGACACTGTGGGGGGAAACAGAACTTTTGGGTATGTTAATTAGGTTGAAAGTTTTGCGTTGACATGGGCGAATTCTGTGGATACGACTCTCTCCCCCCCCACCCCCCGTCCTCATGACTTTACTGTAGTTACCATGCTGGGCCATTAGATGGCGCTGTGATTTTTGGAACCTTCACTACTGCGCACGCGTGCTGCCTGGGGTAAACAGAGCAGACGAGGCAGCCTGTTTTCCTCTCTGGCTAAAAGTTCAGCTACTACAAGTTGTTGTCAACAAGTTAACAACAAGTTAAAGCTGGAATTTGGATAAGAGTCAACAGATTTGACACCAAGTGGGACCGCTACAAGCTGCCCACCAGTTGCTGACTGGACCGGAACCGCGTCAACATGTCTGACTTTAGTCCGTGAGAATCAGCTGATTTCCAGCAGCGCTACAAGGTAAACAATGTTCTTAATAATGTGTCCTGGTGTTTAGTTCGATCACAGAACAACCAACTGAGGTTTTATTTTTATTTTTTTCCTGCGAGGTCGAAGCTGTTCCACGAAGCGGACCGGCGGTTCGGATCTGGGTCCAGTGTCCACCAGGATGTAAACAACAGAGTCCAGTTCATTAAAGTTCGGTTAACGTGTTTTTTAAAGTGTTCAATTTAATTCTCAGTGTTTGTGACATGAGTTTGTGGTGTTGAATAAACAAATAAATTAAAAATCAACCTGGTGTCTTCATTTTCAACATGCAGCATGTTAGGCATGACGTAACGAGTCCAGATAGCTTCATTTAGCTCAGATAAATTTAAATATCTCCCACGCTAACATAAATACTGTTTATTATTGTTAAACTGTTAATATATAGCACATTTAGTATGTTATAGTGCAGCGTGACACGTGAAATGTCCGACTGCCTCGTTAACAGACAACTGGATCCAGGCAGCTGGCTCTCTTCCAACACAGATGCAGGTAAGGTGTAGAATAATTAAATATGAGAATCAAAATATATTCCATCAGCTATAGTTCAGAAAGTGGTGCGTGTGTCCACTGTCCAGTCCACCGCCATTGTTAAAATGCCGGCTGTCTGCGCGTGCGTGCTGCGTGCATGTGTTCAAACAAAAGCTCCACGGGAGATGTTTACATTATCAACGGGGGGTCAGCGAAAAAGTTCCACCTTGAGAGCAGGATCAGAAAAGTATCGGAGTCAAAGAGGGGGGCCAGCAGCGTCGTGTAGGCGATAAGCAAAGTCGCAAAGAGAAAGTAGCGGTTACACTCAAAATACGCGCCGTGTAAACTGGCCCTTAATACAAGTGACCCCCGAGGTACGAACGATTTAGGGACCTAAGAACGGTTCGCAGCTCGATTCTGCCGTAGCTAGGGGGTGAAAAATTTTTTTTTTTAAATTATCATGCTAACGGAGCGCGCGCACACATTTAAGCATGTACAGTAGTGTACTGTAATGTTAAACATTGCTATTCACATTTACAGAATAAATAAAAATATATTTTCTTACTTTGAGATGGTCAAAGCCGACATCTTAGGTTGCCATGCGTTGATTGTTGTCGGGCCGAGCAGCGCGGCGGCCGGCGAGTGAACCACCGCAGCTGCTCGAGACCTGTGTTAGCTAGCTGGCTAGCTTCTGCTAGCCAAGCCATGAGCTGGTGTTGGAGCGGCGGCGCGATCAATCTGCAGCTCCTGCTCCAGCCTGAGA
Source organism: Garcialebias charrua (assembly GCA_038048925.1). Lineage (NCBI taxonomy): Eukaryota > Metazoa > Chordata > Actinopteri > Cyprinodontiformes > Rivulidae > Garcialebias > Garcialebias charrua. The sequence continues at coordinate 2,158 of JBBPBX010108210.1, forward strand.
CGTCCACAGAGCTCACAGAGCGATTCCAGCTAGTAATTAATCCATATGATGCGATCCTGGTCACAAGTGTTCAAAAGGCCGGCTCCCGTGTTAGCTTCTGGAGCTAGCCAGGCCGGAGGTGTAGCCAGGCCGGCCGGAGGTGTTCGCGGCGGCCTGGCACGATCAGCGATAAATCCGCTGCTGCCTGAGACATCCACAAAGTTCACAGAGACGTTTCCAGCTCGTAATTAATCCATATGAAGCCATCCTGGTCACCAGTCTTCGGCCGGTTCCCGGCAGCTAACATAAAATGGCGTCCGGTGTTCTACATTAATTTGTGACCGTGTAAACTGAAGACCTACTTCCTGCTGCCCAAGATTGCTAAAAAATGATCAGAAATGATCTTTTTTATCATAATTATTATTTATAAAGCCTTTAAAACAACCACAGCTGCAACAAAGTGATGTACACATGAAATTAAGAACATTTAAACACACAAAAAAATAAAAATAATTTTTTTAATACAGTAATTTCATATTTTTATTAAATATGATACATTCGTAGGTCCCGTTGTTCGTAGGTCGATGGAGTCGTAAGTAGGGGGTTTGCTGTATAAGTGATTTGCCCCACTTAAAATGAAAAAAACAAAAACATTGCTGTTCATGAGGGTCATAGTGTGTTATAGGATACAGGACCAGGAATTGTCCCCTTCACATAATTGATGTGATGCCTCCTACCCACTGCCCCCTTTGTCGAGCGGCCGAAGCGGCCGGATAACACCAGTTTACATTCAAAGTCTATGGAGGAGACGCGTGGAGTCACGGCGAACAAGGAAGCGGCGAGATTCGAGTGATCGAAGCGGCGCGACGGCAGCCTGCACACGCACGCGCGCGTCGCCGTCGAGCCGCAGACGTCCCAAATGTTGATCTCTGGCGGCTCGACGCATCCGGCAAACAGTCGGGAGAGCCTCGCTATCTGATTACACAACCACAACGGGACTTTTTTCGGACTTTTTAAACTCACCGGATCGAGCCTCCAGGAATTGGACCCAAACTCCGGTAAGAAACGTGGCATTTTTACAGTTGCTGCTGACAGGCTGCTGTCCTCTCCAGTGTAGATCACCCCAAACATAAAAAAAAGTTTTAATCTCATCGAAGACCGTCGGAGGTGCAGTTAAAACAACAACTGAACCCGGAAAACAAGCCAGAGACCCCTCCCTCTGCTACCCCCTAGTGTACGTCATCAGACGGTGTTCAGTGGTTCAGTGGAACCGTGACCAGCGGCCAAAAGGGGGCGGCAGGAGCGTTTGCAGTTGTGCGGTGGGTAAGAGGCATAATGCTGCTTACAGCTTCACAGGCATGAAAAGAATGATGAAGTCAGCAGCAGCAGTTCTAATGCAGTAATCTAATAAAGAATTATTTCACAAATAATGTATCTTTATTCTGTATCTTGCAGCTCCCAGCTGAATGCATGCAGCTCAAAAACCTGTTTTATTTAACTACAGACTTTATTATCTAATTTGAATTAGACGGTATTAACCCTTTAACTTTATTTATTCATGTTCCTCAGAGGGAAAATTAACCTTCTTAATTAAACTGTCAGCCTCAAATAAATATACAGTATCTAATTTAATGATTTTTATTTTAATGCTTGTAGGGTTTTTGTTTAAAATCTCTACATTATTATTTTTTATTGACACAATATTTATTTTACTGTAAGTTTTTAAAAAGTGTTTTTTCCTCCATTGGTCCAGCCTCTGGCTCAACATCCAGATCCTCCTGTGTTCTGCAGAGCTCAGAAATGATGCTTGGTACTGGACCTCCTCCTTTGCAGACCTGGCCTCGTTCTGCTCTTCCTCTTCTAACAATCTTCCTCTTCATCACCCCCGCTCTCACTGACTTCATCATGGGATTTTATCGTGCGCTGAACTCCATTCAACTTCTGCGTCTTTTTCTTATTTTTCCTGCAGATTTGGTGCTTGACAAATAACTTGGAGCCTCCTTCAGAAAGAAAGGAGGGGAGGTTGTTTATGTGTTCAGCGGTGTGTGTGTGTGTGTGTGTGTGTGCGCGTGAGTGTGTGTTTGGGCTGCAGCTTCTCGCTGTAACGCGCTTGATATTTGACTTTATTCAGATAGAAGACGTGGTGTGGATTATCGATCATGACTCTGAGTTTACTTGACCTATAACGAGATTTAAAGTCTGTAGTTTTAACACTAACTTCAATTGAGTTGCTGAAATGAATAATCTTTCCTGCTGAAATCATTTGACGTACCTGCGCTCTGATTCGCTCCAAAAGGAGGACACATTGTCAGTCAGAGGAGACGCCGGATACTTGAGTAGGAGGAAAAATCACCTCCTGTTATGGAGGAGGCAGAGCGCCACTTGTTTCTACAGTAAAACTATATTTTGTCCCGGTGTGACGAACTCCAAATTCTGCATTGATTTGACTGTGAATCCGCATACACACATGCTTGCTTTTCTTAGACCCGCCTTCCTGTTCGTAATTGGTCAAAACAATGTGAGCTTCAATGTAATTGGATGTAATTGCTGTCCATCAATCATTTTAAGTTGAGGCGGACCGGCGGGTTGACCAGACCCAATCAGATCCCGCACTTGCGTGGTGCGTTCAAAGCCTATAGGACATTACTGCAACATTCAGTTTACTTTGGATGCGCTACAAAGATTTTATTGTGCGCTAAGAATGTGCGGGCACTGCGCAATTGCGCATGCACACAGCTTAGAGGGAACATTGAATGAAGTTTAAGCAATCTTTATTATAGAATGCAGGACTAATGTGGTTTAGAAAGATTGAACCTAAGCAAAGGTGGGCACATGAACGCTAGGGACCGCTAATGCGCTAATCCACTTACAGCGGACCTAACGTTTTTGTCAGCGTAACAGCGGAGTGACTAACTTTTATAATTCATAAGCGGATTTGTGCTATTTTTATTTAAAATGCAGTACCGCTAATAACTAATTATCTATCAGTAAAAACGAATAAACTTATTTACAAGCTCTTATGCTGGCTCCGTAGCTGCTTGTTTTCCCCCTTGCTCCCTCGGAGCAGAGAGGAGGGAGGGTTGGAGGGGGGCAGAGGGGAGAACAGACACGGATCTACCATGTAGGCAAATGATGCCGTTGCTTGGGGCCCCAAATCAGCAGGGGCCCCCGCCCCGCCCCGGCCAGTCACCTACATCACTAACATTGCTCATGCTTGTTAATGTACATTTAACATAAAAATAATATAGTTACGATGAAAACGATCATTAAAAACGCAATACAAAAACCGGTCGATTTCTGTATCCCCCTACTAAAAATGGACTATTCCATCTTGACATCTTCCGGGTCAGAGGTGAACTCGGGTGCTAACGTTTATGGCTAGCTGTTTGCGCTCGGTTTCTTCATAAATCCGCAGAGAACCCCGCTGTTTCAAGCCAAATTAACGCGGCCGGAGGATTGTATTGTGTGTTTTGTGTCCACCACTCGACGGTGAGTCGTTTGTTTTATTTATTTGGGTTCCTTTTATGTAGAAATGCGGTGGCGAAACGCCCGTGTATTTGAGATTTAAAAGTGGTCTTAGGGATTAAAAGATCATTCTCATTTTGTTAATTTCGTGGCCGAATAGAATATATGTACGTAAAGTATTAAATAAATCCTTTGATTTTTGTAATTTCATCCTTTTAGGATCATTTTAGTTACTTTTCATTAAATCTGTTGACTGCCTATAGAATTTTGGAATTGGTTTAATTTATTTTTCGGTTGCGCAACAAAAAAGAAATTACTATTTGTTTTTTGAAACAATATTGAAGTAAATTAAGCTTAATTGACTCTTATATGAATTAAACTTGGATACAACTTGGAAGTGCACTTTAAAACTTGATCTCTAACTTTAATTTTACCTGTACTGTTGATGTGGTCTTTGAATTGAAGTTATAATAATAATAATGTAATAAACTTTATTTGTATAGCACCTTCCTGCAATGCCTTGCATTGACCAAGGTGCTTAACAGATATAGGATAATCTAAAAAAATAAATACAAAGTATGTGCATGTGTAATGAAGAATATAATTTGTACGTGCAGCTGTTAATACATGTAAAGTTTTTTTTTAAATGTTTGTTGCTCTTTTTGCCAACTGTGATGTTTCTTCTGTCCAGGACTGTAAATATCCAGGTGGGTCAGGAGGAGTTAATGGGAAGCTGCTGCTGTGACGTAAGAGGTAGGATAAAGGTGTATAACAGTTCATGCACCGCTAGTTGGCAGTCTAGTGCAAATATTGCATAACTTGTTGGCTAGCAATTGTTGAATTTAATTAGCGGTTTAGAATTTAGCTTCCCCTAATTTTCATAAGACATTAGTGCTTTTGAAATTGCGGACCTAAATAAATAAATTAGTGCTTTAGAAATAGCTGAACTAATTTTTGGATTAGCGCTACCCAGCACTGAACCTAAGAATGAAGACTGACAAAGAAGCAAAAATAAAACTTAACTTTGTAGTGAGATACCTTTATCTCCAAAACTCTTAAGTTGTACACCTTTTCTTTGAGCTCTTCAAGGGAAAAGTGGACACTGTTTTATTACATTACAGTAATTTGAATCAAGACACAAATTAAATCACCAAGAGACTTCTTAATGTTGTTCTAATTCAAATATATCAACAGAATAACTCTGTCATTTTATGATCATCTGTTATGTGAATGAACAGTGTTATTCTTTAATATGCTGAATGGTATTATTCTTCAGTATTGGTGGTAATGAATTACTCTGTTGAGTAAGTTGAATGACATGTCAAGATGAACTTTTCAGATTTGTTTAGAAATGTTTAAGACGTTAATCAAAGTTTAATCAGAAACTAGCGCCAACATTATAAACTAATCTCTCTGAACTAACACTTCACCCCCCCTTTCAATCTAAAACTAATCTCTCTGACCTGACAGTGAACTCCTCCTAATTTCTGGTTGCCAACCAATGAACGGAGTTAGTAACGCTGATGTCAAGCCTTCTACAAAAAGCACTAACTTCCTGGAACGCCTCAGTTCTGCGAGGAGGTGATGTGATGACTTTCTCTCTTTTGCTGTAGGACATCTGGTCAAACGCTAAAGACCTTGTCCCTCAGCTAGAACCTATAGCATGCTGCTATAAGTTCGAACCAAGCATTAAGCTCCAAACTTTGAATGAATGTTCTTCTTGAATATTTTTTTTAATGAAAATCAACCAGAACTGACCACTACTGTACTTTGGTCAGATTGATGCGAACCTCAGCGAGCCGTTGAATAAGTAAACACGTTGAAGTCCAGCTCGGACGTAACTTGGATTAAACACCTTTTTTTACGTCTAAAGGCTACTTCCCTCTCTTACTGGAGCCGGGATGATCATCTTTGCAAGGTAAAGAGTTGTGATTGTTTACGAACGGATCTGGGTCCAGCGGATGTCGGCCGGAGAGTGTGTTAATTTCTGGTTGAACTGATTTCCCTGATAAACTTCTTTCCCTTCCTCATTTTCTTAGTCTTTATTTCTTATCTCGCCAGTAACAAACTTAAGTTAAAATGCCCACAGATATAAGTAAATTTGTCCTCTCATTACTTGTTTCTGTTGTCCAAATTGAATCTGTCGACGTTTAGTTTATAAGAGATTTGATCAGAACCTATCTGTTTGTACATGTGTTGATGTAATTTTACTGATTTGTTATTAATTGATTCAGCTCCTGGTGGATCAAATATAATAACATTTCCTGTCAATTATATCTTGTCTGGTCACAATTTATTGGTTTAAATCCTGAAAAAGAGAGAACTCGTGAATATTTGATGATAACTACTAGGGATGCACCGATCCACATTTCTCACTTCCGATCCGATACCGATACTTAAGAACTGGGTATCGGTCGATACCGACACTTTTCCGATCTGATACTGTTCAGGTATGTGAATCTGTGTAATGAAATATTTGTACTGAGACTATAAAGTTATGTGCATTTTGGAATGTTTTCTATACTATAAAGACTATACTGTTAAAGTTTGTGAGTTTCCTGTTGTGGGTGTCTTCATTGGTTTTAACTCACATAATGTTAAGACGGTAGTCACAGAATATGATGGAACACAAGTGCTCTTTGAAGCTGGATCGGAAATATCGGCAGGTTGGATCCGATATCCGATACTTAAATTATGCTGGTATCGGATACAGATACCGATACTGGATCGGATCTGCCCCATCCCTAATAACTACAATTACTAATTTGGACTCAAAATAGTCCTATAAGTAATTAAGTATGGTGGTAACAGGTTTAATTGCCTCACATCTTACAACTTTATTTTAACATGGCAGCAAAACCTAAAACTTGTACTCAAGGAGACATGGGGGAACATCACAAAGATGCACAAGGAGAACCAGATGTGACATCAAGTATAATAATCCTTGACTGAAGATGGAGTTAAGAGTGATTTTTTTCCTTCCTTTTATAGATGGCCTCCCTTCTCACCTTACAGCCATCCTCTCACACCAATATGGATTTTTTTAATAGAGAGAAAAGAAAGATAGAAAGTAAGACAACAAAACACAACAATTATCCACAAAAAGAGCACAAGGCAAACACACCCAACCTCCGCCTGCAATCCTGCAAAGTACATGACAGAACACAGCAACGAAACACACATGCATAAAGACTAATAATATTCATGACCTTGCAGTAGATTTCCATAAATAAACATACCCATACCTACAAATATATATACAGTATACATACATATACATTCATATTCAGTCACATACCCATCTACATATCTGCATATGATATCTACATATACATACCAGCATCCATTTGTGTGTGGTTGTGAGCATGCATAAGTGAATAAGGTTCCTCGAATAGAACATTCAGTAGCGACCGTGAAGCATCAGAGATCCGTCCCCCCAAGGCCCGAGGCAGACGAAGGGGCGATCATAGCCCAAGACCCAAAGAAGGACCCCAAGCCCAGAGTCTCCAGGGCCACCCCCTAACAGGACGAGCCACTCACCCACTCCCCAGATCCGACCAAAGGGGAGAACCGGAAGAGCCCCACCAGCGACTACACACAATGACCCCCCAAGGCACTTGGGGGGTCATTTTTATTAATGAAAAGTGTGGTATGAATTGAATTTATTATTATTATTATTATTATTATTATTATTATTATTATTAAGGCCAACAGCGACAAACTCACAGGCCCCCGCCGGAGTTAAATATTGAATAAAATGAGGCTAATGAGGAAATGGCTAAAACTAATTTGAATGGGTAACAGGTGCTGGTGGGCGTGCCAGAAAAGAGGAGAAAGAACTGGCTATGGAAAAGTACTGGGAGAATATGGTGGCGCAAGGAGACAAAGAGGAGCTCATGTGTCTTACAGAGACTTGGCATCAACCAGATGTACTCAGTTCTCTGAATGAGGCGTGTCCCTCTGGATACAGTTATCTGCAGAGAGCCCGCAGCACTGGCCGCGGTGGTGGTCTGGCGGTAATTTATCGCAGTAATTTAAAATTGTCTCATCTGTCTTCTCAGGACTTTTCTTCTTTTGAATGTCTGGCTTTCAGCTTCAAAGCCCCACTCCTGATGAATGTTATATTAATTTATAGACCTCCCAAACCGCATGTTTCATTTAACTCAGAGATGCATGACCTCCTCACTTTTTTCTGCACCTCCCCTGTGAAGACTATTTTTCTTGGCGACTTAAATATCCACGTGGACAATTCTTCTTCACCTCTGGCAACAGATTTTAAGTCTCTTTTGGACTCTCTTAATCTCACTCAACATGTTGACGCCCCTACGCACAGCAGGGGGCATACTCTGGATTTGGTGATTACAGACACTGTACTCATCAATAACTTATCTGTATATGACCTGGGTGTCTCAGACCACAGGGTCATCTCCCTGGAAGTGCCTTCATCTTCGCCTGCTTCAAACCCAAAACGACCCATCCAGTTCCGTGACCTTAAAAACATTTCCCTTGATGTTCTGTCTGCTGATCTTCACACCCTGACCGCTGTCAATCATCCTTCTGCAGATGACTCTGTGGATTACTACAACCAATCTCTTCGGGAGCTCCTGGACCTACACGCCCCCTTGAAGACAAGACTGGTGTCTTTCTCGCGTTCAGCCCCTTGGTACACTGATGAGCTGCGCAAGATGAAGGCAACTGGCCGTGCTATTGAGAGACGTGTAAAATCATCTGGTCTCTCTGTGCATAAGCAGGCATATAAAGAACATCAGAAAGCGTACGCCTATTCTCTTAAAGAAGCACGCTCCAAATATTATTCTAACATCATCAACACCTGCCCTGGAAACTCTAAACAGCTTTTCTCCACAATAACTCGTCTGCTTAATCCCATTAAACAAACTCTTGAGGACTCTGCTCAAAAATGCGACCTGTTTCTTTCGTCTTTTAAAACCAAAGTTGACACTATCAGATCTCAGCTCCACAACCTCCCTGTTCTCAGTGTGCCACCTACCCGTCTGCATTCTGGGACCCTAAACAGCTTTGACGAAGTTGTTCAGAGTGAGGTGGAGGCCATCATCAAGAAAATGAAGCCTTCATCCTGCGCCCTGGATCCTTTCCCCTCGTCTCTCATAAAAACCAATCACTCTGCAATAGGCCCACTAATCACTCAAATAATAAATCAGTCTCTACAATCTGGTCATGTTCCACTGCCTCTAAAAACTGCCATCATTAGGCCTCTTCTGAAAAAATCTAATTTGGATCCCGACATTTTTTCTAATTACCGCCCAATTTCACACCTCCCTTTTCTGTCTAAAGTGCTGGAAAAAGCTGTTGCTGCTCAGCTGCAGGACCACCTACAACAACACTCCCTGTATGAGAAGTTCCAGTCTGGATTCAGGGCAGCTCACAGTACAGAGACTGCATTGCTGAGGGTTACCAATGATGTCCTCTTGGCTGCTGACACTGGCTCTCCCTCCATCCTTGTCCTCCTTGACCTCACTGCAGCCTTCGACACTGTGGACCATAGTATCCTCCTCCACCGTCTTCATGTGGAGGTCGGTCTCTGCGACACCGTCCTGGACTGGTTCAAAT